>JASANC010003299.1:0-104336 GCA_030248135.1 Theristus sp. LFF4_11 | reverse complement strand
CCTCATGCTGATTTTTAGCTACAGTTGAACTCTAAATTATAAGCAATCAGCTGATTGGTTGATGATCACGTGATGCATGCTTTCTGTGCAGGACAGACACCGCCTCAAAGCAATGTCGGCACAGAAACATGCATCACGTGATTACAAACCAATCAGCTGATTGCCTATAATTTAGAGTTCGACTGTCCTGTCCTTGGTTTTCAAGGGCAGCATTCACGGGATGGGCAGATTTACTTATAACCTGAAATATGCTGGTTTCAGTCGATTGTTATGAATTGCTAGTATTGAAAGTCAGTTGCTTGATTGGTTCAATTTTTGATTTTTCCTTTTTATTTTAGGGCGGCAAAGAGCACGGTGTTCCGATTTTGATCAGCGAAATCCACGCCGGTCAACCGGCCGAGCGCAGCGGCCAATTGTTTGTTGGCGATGCAATACTCTCTGTGAACGGCTTGGACCTGCGATCCGCGAAACACACCGACGCAGTTGAAGCGCTCTCAAAACAGGCTCGTTTTTCATTTGTTGAACCGAAACAATTTTTTGAAAAAAATCAACTCAATTTTTTACCATGTTTGCTTTTCCAGCAAGGCGACCTCGACCTTGAGGTTGTGTTCATTACGGCCGAGCACGACAGTGACGACGATTCGGCCGTCGTTGTGGAGGCTGCGGACGGCACCAGGTAGGGCAGAAAATATTTTTTTGCTTTGTTTTTCTTTCACCTTCGGCTTTATTGACGCCGCCCTTCAAAAGTATGTATTTTATTACGATATTTTTCATGTGCAGATTCAACCTGTACACAACGTTTGAGTCGCCCGTGCACAACAACAACAACACTGGTCGACAGCATAACAATGGCACGTCTCAATTGACTAACGGGTCTTCGTCCACGACATCGTCCAGTATGAACGGCGTCATTTCGAACGGCATTTCAGCCAATGACAATGCTGACACTGCAGCCGACGTTGGTCATCGATCCGCTGGTGACTTAGATTTTTTTGCCGTTTGTTTGTTGTGACATTTCTTTAGCACTAGAGGGTTGAATGGATGCAGCTGAGCTGAGTCAGCATCGGCTTTTTTTTCACACCCAGTCACTTCGTTAGACTCAAAACCCGACAATAATGCTTTTTTTGCAAAAAGGTTTTCGTTTTTTAAAATTTTGGAACTCATATGGCAGGAAAAACAATTTGTTTTGTTATACAATGACATTCACGGCGATGCATGCGAGGTTGCAAAACGTGTTTGTTCTTGATGCAAATTGCAAAATCAATTCAGATTTATTGTAACAAAAAGGAACAGGGAAACTGAAAACTTCCTGAAATCATGAATGAATGAATCGTGAAACAATAAGTCCCCTGACACGTCCCGTTTCCCAGAAGTATGAAAAAAGATCGAGAACACGGAGCGTGAGCATCTCGGTGCTCTCGGCCAACCAGCTGATTGTTTGACCAAAGGCTTGTGAAACATTGTAGGCAAGATCGCCAACGGTTCCGTTTCGTCTTCGACTAAGAATCAGTGCGTTTTTATGCGTTATTTATTTTGCTTGTGTGGTTTTTGACAGTTTGATTTGAGTAATTGCTTGTCCACATTTCATGCATGAATTTTGTATGCTTGCATTTGTACGAGCATTTTTGACGGCGAAAATACGTTCAACCGAGTTGAGCCAAGAAAAGCATTATAACATGAAAAATTGCGTTTTTTTCTCACGTTTGTGATGGTGGCTTTGTGCTGTGCAGTGTTGGTGTCGTACGTGGCGTTGCTGGTTCAATTTTGAAAAAGCATGCGAAAACGCCGAAGCGTCTTGATCGATCTCACATTCTGCAGTCCGACCCAGCACCGTTGTTTGTCGCTGGCTAATTTTCGTTACATTCCCGTAAATCTGTGCGTTTTTTGTGGTCTTTGAGTGCATGCGCTCGCTTGGTCGGAAACTGTTTGCTGAATTCATTCAACAACCGAAATAAATTTTTTGATTTCAGCATTGCACCACCCAACAAACGCCCCGTGCGCTTTCCCGTGTCCTGGAGCTACCATGCAACTTGATGTTTTGAAAAAAAAATAGAAAATGAAACGGTGCCATACTTTTTTAAACGATACTTTACTTTGTTATTTTTTTGTGTAATTGAAACAAAAACATGGAAAAGAAAGCACGTTGCCGGTGTGATTTTTTTGTGATTCGATTGTGGTATTTTGAAAGTCCATTTTATAAAATCATGACTCATATGTTTTTGTTTTGTATCGTCGAGCTTTCATATCTTATTATTATGATATTATTGCATGCGTATTTTTGGAAAAATATTACTAGCCAGCGGAGACTGTGGATTGTGATAAAAAGGGTGACTGCAGACAATTTTGGTTAACTGCGTGATTCTCAAAAATGAGTCGAACTTGAGGATTTCAGTTGATTTTGAATTTCAATTTTGATCTTCCCCCATTCACAATCTCGCAATCTGTCGCGTCGCCGAGACGAGCGCCGACGAGTGCTGCTGCACCACGCTCATTTTCATCCGGGTGTGTTTCTCCTCCATTTGCTCTTGTGCGGTCGCAAACTTCTCGACGACCATCGAAATCGGAAACGCCAACACGATCATGCCGCAGATGCTCGCGACCGCGGCCACGATTTTGCCAGCTAAATGCCGTCATTCTGTCGCACAACAATTCAGTGATACAAACAACTGAACAGCTAGCGTGCCGAACAATGTCAGATCCGTTCAGTCTTGCTTTGTTTTGTTCCAGCTTCCAGCGCACGTCAACATGCCAAGTGGCAGATGCTGATTGGCTGAACTCAATTGAAAACACGAACCAGCCGTCAACGGCACCACATCCCCATAGCCGACCGTCGTCATCGTCACCACGCACCACCAGCAGGACGCCGGGATGCTCTCGAAGCCGCCGTCGGGCACGTCCTGCTCGAGAAAGTAGAGGATGGTGGCGAAGAAGACGACGCCGGTGCTCAACAGCATCAGCATCATGCTCAGCTCTTGCACGGACGTGCGAAACGAGTCGCCCATGATCTGCAGCGAACTGCTGTACCGCGCCAACTTGAACAGTCGCGCGACGCGGAGCACACGGAGCGTTCGAACGACGAGCATCACGCCTGCAATAATCCGTTGTGCCATTCTGATCTGAACTACGTTCTTTGGAATGGATCGCATGATCTCATCTCAGCCTTTTTTTCAAGGAGTGTTGAGTGGTTCATGAAATCAGTGGTTCGCCTTTGAAAATCAGATGACCCATTGGTTAAGTCATTTCAAGTAACCTGAACGCGCGTCTACAGTCCATCTGGAAAATATATGCAACATGATGTAATGACCAACCAATTGGCGCTGAGAATTGCTCATGACCACCAACCAATCAGCGCTGAGAATTGATCATGACTAGTCAATCAGCGCTGAGAGTTGCTATGACCAACCAATCAGCTGGTTGCATATATTAGCGAGATCGACGTAAGGAGGGGTTGCATCATCATGCCCTTTCAAAATTGTGTCTTTTTTTTCGGCTCTGGAGGGAGTAGACCATTAGATCTTGTTAGGTCACTTTTAGTTTCATCATGGTGTGTCTTGTCCGCAGCGAGGTTCGAACTTTCCACCTACTGAACGGCAGGCGAAAGCCCTACACCTGCGCTACAGACGCGACAACTCTTTCTTTCTTCTGTTCAACCAATCCGAAAAAACGAGAACTGTATCTGACAGTCATGCTCATGCAACTTTGAAGTAGGTTACGCTGAGTTCGTTTCAAGACCGAAATGTGGTGATGTTTCGTCGGACATTATCAAAAATAGATGAAACCAACCGGTGACTCGTTTCAATGACTCCGAATCGACACCGACCAACGGCAGGCATGTTTCGGCAAAGAACGGAATGACCGTGGCAGCGTCGACGAGGTTCAGTGGTGTTTTGATGAATCGTAGCTTTTCCGGTGTCACAAAAAACCTCAGCAGCAGCTCAAACGAAAACCACGCCACACACGCGTACTCGGTGTAGATGAGCACCCGAATCGGCTCGCGGCTGACGACGGTGCGTTTTTCTGCAATTTTTGGAAAGTTTGGCGCTGCGGAAAAACTAAGGAATTTTCGCTGGTAGTTTGCCAGTGATTCAGCTGGGTAAATTTTTTCGACAGAGCGTGAGTTGTTTCGTTTTGCTCCGCCCGTCAGTCCTGATGCACTAACCGGCCGACGTGGCGTTTGCGGACAACGGTCGCTGGAACTGTTCCATTGATCCAAATATCAATCCTGAACGTTTCAATATCATTTTTTGAGCACCGAAGCAAAAATCAAAAAAATACGTCCCATTTCCAAACACAGGACAGACTGACCGGTGAGCGAAATCAAAATGAACGACATTGACGCGAACGAGAACGCCTTGCCAACTTTCGACGTCTGCTGCTCCTCGATGGCGTGCCAGATTTTGCGTCGGATGCCGCCGAAACAGAGCCCGGTGAATTGGTCGTGGTCGCCCATCAGCACAACCTGGCAGTCGGCTGCTGAAATGGTTCCGGGAATTCGGTTGACGTTCATGTGAAGTTGGCTGATTGGCTGCATCTTTGAGTGGAAAGTGCTGAATAGTTGACTGCAAGCGTTGCGGTTCACGAAGAAAATGCAAATCGCATTTGATTGCGGTTTCACTGCTGCACCACAGTGTCCAGTGACGCAACAAAAAAACTGCCAACCAACTGGCTGAGTTTAGCAGAATTTATTCAGCCTGCATTTCGTACACAATAAATAACTGGTGGTTTTATTCAAAACTGCACAACATGCCGATGTCCATGCGTGCGGTGCCGTCGACGCTGCTGTTGTGTGTCGCCAGTGCGTTCACACTCATAGCGTTCATGAAGCCAGTGTGCTTGCTGCGACAGCACTCTGCTAAACACGTCAGCGGCAGTCGCCAGTACGTGAAGATGCCAACGAACTGTTCCTTGCACATGCAATGCGGCTTGTGCACCACCTCTAAAGTTTTTTGTATTTCTGGTTCGACATGCTTCTTTATATTTTGATAATATTTTTCCAATGATACAGTGGGAAAACCTGTTGCACTGTTTCCGGTTTTGTTCTTTGTTTTTACTTTGTTCTGGTGTATCAGTAAAAAACATTAAAACTGGTGATTGTTTACCGTTCATGCAGTACTGGCCGATCAAGTCCACATCCTCAGGTGGCCGTTCAAAGAAGTACTCGTCGGTGTCAGCAAGGTACATCACGTCATCGATGGCGTTCTCAACGCAGCGCATCTGAACAGCAGAAGTTACTCTGTTTTAGTTCATGAATCGTTGAATCCAACCAGTGGTAGCTTACAGTGAACACAACTACTGAAAAAAATCTGCGTACTGGACGTTTTGTTCAGTGGGCAGTTTCATGGTATATGAATTCCAATTGATCTCGACTCGATCGTTCAGTAAAACACCAAACAGTGTGCACGACTTCTTGCCGCATCTCCACTCAACCACACACATCCCACCAACCGCATTGTTCATGCTGTTCGTGCGTTGTTGCGCCGCAGCCAACAGCCGCTGCGCGAGCACGCTCACTTTGCTGGCGTCGTTGCGCGCCGCCATCCGCTCGACGGACACCACCAATCGTTGGCCGCCGACATTCAAACGAACCAACGGCACCGTCGACTGTTTCCCCTTGAGCATCGTCGCGACGGCGCTGCGATGGCCGATGATGACTGCAGTGCTGCCGCTGTTGTCCAGCCACGTGTCCTCCGGCTCCTCCAGCGGCAGCATCTCACCCATTTTCGCTGGTTTTTTTGGTGAAAATTTAGGTATTTTGGAAGTTTTTTTTGAAAACGCTTTTCACATTTTCAAAAGCAAACGAACTCAGAGACTCGAAAAAGAGACTGCTATTTTTAGCTACGGTTTTTATCACCGCAATGCGGCTTGCGCGCGGTGCGCCGCGATGTAAAAAGGTAATAAAACATGAAATCCAGAAACAGCGGCGCTTTTTCCATGCGCTTGAAATGATCAATGTCACTCGGATTTATTTGACCAACGCAAAAAGGGCACGTTTTCAGTACAAACAGAGAAACGACTTTATGTTTGGAGATGTCAATACATTTTTGTGCCTCCTCTGCCGTGTGCCGACTGAACGGGTTCAAAAGGAAACTAGACGAGAATCATTAGTGCGAATTGTCGTGTTCCAAGTAATCAAACATGAACACGATTTGATTTACTGATGTTTTTTGTGGAATTTTCCATAATTTACTTTTTCCACGTCTTTTCTTGTCTGCTTTCCTGTTTGATGTCATCCAAATGCTTTATCAACGCAATCCCTTGACACTACGCAAACAAGCAGCTGACTTTTGCGGGCTTTTCCTGTTTTTATCAATCAATCCGATTATGCTTATCGAGGCAAAAAAAGGCAGACAGGAAGAATGCATATAAGAACATAAGAAATTGCATTACTACCAAAGTAACATGATAAGTTCAGTCAGATTTACACAATAAACGACGGTGATTAGCATTATGTTTTGCCATACACATGTCATGAATGAAGGGATAATATCGTTAGCTGAAATCAAACATGACTTATTGTGTGTATCACAAGCGTTGAGTATATTATTGATACATGAGTAGGCAGAGCGGCAAAAAAGCTGCGAAAATATAAATAATGTAATGCGGACAGAATATGCAAGAAACCTAATTTCTTCAGCGGCAAAAATCTCCGGCAAAAAATTGGCTTGATTGGCAAAAAATACATGAGATGTAAACGAATAAAGCAGAATAATTCTTGGCAAAAAATCACGATGGGTGAGCGGATGACACGCTTTGCGAAACATGGAAGATACGATGGATAGATAAACAACAAAATTGAACAAAATTTGAAACAAATGAAACAGATTCGCAGCAACCAACAATGGATAATTCAGAATTTCACGCAACCAACAATTTGTACCAGATTCACAAAGAGTTACCATGTGATCCAACAAAAAAAAACGAATCATTCCAGCTTGTGCGCACACTTCACACAGCGCACTGCGTCTTGCGTTGTCGCACAGTTGCGCACGCACCCCCCCCCCCCCCCCAAAGAATTTTCGAATCTATGTCTATCAAACAGGTTTTTCGCCCTTTATCTATCTAAAAAAATTTCTCAGCCAGCTATCTATCTGAAAATTTTTGTCTTCAAACGGCGTGGTATGAGTCAATTTTTGACCAAATTGACCATTTTTGGTAATTGAAAATTTCGCTAATTTTAGAATGAACAATCTGAAAATCATCAATCTTGGTGCTTGGTTTTTTTCTTCCAGCTATCTATCTATCTAGAAAATTTGCTCCAGCTATCTATATCGGCCCCCCCCCCCAACCCCTCGGCTCTGGAACAACTATGGTATGCGTCTGTCCACCTGGCGAATTTTCCATATTTTAAACTGAACCTTCATTTCTAAATTCAATGGAAATCATTTTGAGAGAAAAAAAACAACCGAAACCGAACCGCATGGGAAAACGGCCAACTTCGTGTCGCTGTCGGCTACACGCGTGCGCAACGGAAGCGTACAACACGGACAACCCCTGAAAGTTGTGAAAAGCTGGAGCATTCAACACAGTTCACAGTTTAATGATGCGAAAATGCGAACTCACTGTGAAATGTCAATACGGAAACTGGAATGTGTGTTCTTGATGCTGTGCGGGCGTTGCTCGTCCGACTGCTCGATCGGTGTCGACCAGTGGAATGGCGTTTGATGCGACTCATTCACGTCGCGCAACACACTGTCAACAATCTGTGAGACGAAAAGTAACTCGGGTTAGATTGTCAAGTTTCCATACACTTCTCGTGGCCAGGTGGTAGCGCGTTAGACTTTCGTTTGTGCGTTCGGGGGGGGGATAGAGCCCTGCCGATATGGGACAGAGAAAACTCGATGGGCACCCTATGCGACGGCGTTCTGTACGCTTTTCTGAGTTAGCCCCGGCGCCTAAAGTTCCTCAACAACACCAAAAAACAACCGCTCTGCACTGCACGATTCCCTGAACGCACGAACAAGCAGCCAGGCAACGAAGTACGTCCACCAAAAACTCTTCTGGCGAGAACTATCAAAAAACTTCGTTCCTCCTGGGATTAATTAATGGCATTTACTCTGACGTCCACCAGATGCAGTGCAAGCGTTCGTTCACCGACTATTGTGGATTTATTCAAACGTGTCCAGACTAAAATGACGTCATTTGCTTTAAAAACGCCCGTTAAACTTCAAAGTACAGGCACTAAATTGTCAGTTTGGCGTGACGGATTCGACATTCACCATTTGTTTACGGGAAGAAATCGGCTAGACGGAAAATCTGGTTTGCTGTGAACGGCAAGCGCATGTTTGGCGGCACATGACGTCATTTCAGTGGGACACGTTTCTAAAAATAGGACATACAATCACTGAACACACTGGCGCCCACCTGCTGCGGCAACGCCATTCGCAGCCGCTGCTGGTGCGCGAGTCTGGCGAGCGTCCGCCACGTGTGCGCGTCGACGTGCCTGAGCAGCGCCTGGTTGGCGTCCTCCTGCAGCACGTCGAGCACCACGCGCACACCGAGCACGCACGCCATCGTCGCCAGCAGCGTGCACAGCGGCACCGCGTTCAGCTGGCGCAGCGCGTCCGGCGACACCGCGGCGATCATCGACGACGACGACTCGTGCGCTCGCGGGCTCGTCTCGGCCGACTCGCCGTCTTCCGACGAGAAATAGGCCGGATTGCAGTAGGTGCTCACTTGCAGCGCCTCCGCGTCTCGCGACGTCGGCGGCGTGCCGCTGGGATCGACGACGTCGCTGCAGTTTGCGGAGCGGTCGTGTGCGGCGGCGGAGCTGCTGCCTGGCGCGAATACCTGAATGGGAACGACGTTTCGAAATGGAAAGTTCTGTTC
This sequence comes from Theristus sp. LFF4_11, assembly GCA_030248135.1. Taxonomy (NCBI): domain Eukaryota; kingdom Metazoa; phylum Nematoda; class Chromadorea; order Monhysterida; family Xyalidae; genus Theristus; species Theristus sp. LFF4_11. The sequence goes on along the minus strand of JASANC010003299.1, from coordinate 95,510 downwards.
AATCGTGCGATTTGCTGAGCCTCTGCTCTGGTGACTGATTGGCCGAATTGATGTCTGCACAGCTTTACGGTACTGCTTGCTTGTGACGCGATTTTTGATGTGAACACAGGCAACAGGAATGTAGAAATAGCAATGTGCCTGAGCGCCTTCCACCGGTGAACCGACAGAGAACTCCTAATCCCAGTATCACTGCCAATCGAATGACGTTTTCACCTGCATGATCAACTGTGCGCTTTCCGCGTCACGATTCGTCAACTGCAACTGACACTGGTGCGCGTGTTCGTCCGTGTCGCCGCCGCCGCCGACATTGAACGCCGCCGCATTGCTCGTGTGCAACGCGCTCGACGCACTCCAGGAACGTTGGTCGGGCAACGCGAGACAATTGACGGCTGCCGCTCGCTCCAGTGCGCGACGACAGTCGTGGCAGAGGCACGACGACGACGTCGACTGGGTGGTTCGCGGTTGCGAGTCGTATAGCTGGCTGGCGGAGTGTCGTCCGCGTTGCCACGACGCCAACAGTGCCATCCACTGGACGCGACTCGACGGTACACCGCCTGCGATGATGGCAGTTTGATGTGGTGGAAAGGAGGGTTGATGGAATTGATGATCAAAGACACAGTCAAACTGGAAATCATCTGGAAGTAGCTGTTGGATGGGTTATCAACCACAATAACCGCTTTGAATAGTTGGCTTCTCACTGATTGATCCAACCAACCAAGTTCCACGCAGCCAATCAGTGTGTCACATTCTGCCAGAATGCACATTTTGACAGTGTTTCCATTTTGAATACGCATTCACGAAACGTCTGATTTATGTTTTAGCTAGGTAATGTACGACTATTGTGATTTTCTCAGCTCAACTTGTCATTATTTTTACCAACCTTGCGCGAAATCGTCGGACGACGTTGGCACAGTCGGCAGGAATTGGCCGAGCAGGAGCGCTTTCGGCCACGATCTAACAAACAGAGAATAAAAACAGCAATTTTTACAGGTGAAAAAAAACAAGACAATTGGAACAATCTTAACAAAACAGCGCTATGAATCAACAGCAGCAATGTTACGTCGTCGGGCGCAATAAATGTTTGTTTTATGATGCAATGCAAAAACGATTTGCTCGCCGGGGCTCGCTGTTGTACGTTTGCGTATCGAGCGCAGCATAACAGCTCAGTGAGAGAGTGCAAAATTCTGCGTGAAAATCTAGCCGGGCACAATCCAGTATGAAAACCGACCGACAGTGAGACGCAGCTGTTCTGTTTCGCATTCATCTCAACAGCTGTGCCACCCAATACATACATGTTTGCCTCATTCTAACCGAGCGATACATTTATTCCGTAGCTTTTCTAACGTTTTTGCCGGTCAAAAAGTTTACGCTTTGCATTTGTGCATCATCAGCCAATCCAGTCCAGTCCATGTCCGGGCTTACTTGTGCAGACCGCATCGGTGACAGTGATATTTCGAAGTTGTTGTTGTTGTTGTTGTGGTTGTTGTCAACATCGACGTGTTGCTGTTGTTGATCGCTGTTGCCTGTTGTTGCTGCGACGGATGCGCGCCGCCCGGCTTGAACACGCGAAACGTGACCGACGACACTTTCAGCATTTGATTCAGCGCTGCGAACTTCTGCTGGTGTTGTGCGTCGTGCGGGTGTTGCACTTGATTTCCGTTGTCGGACAGCGATCGCGGCTTCGGCTCGTTGATCAGTTCACCATTTGCAATCCTGTCGTTGCTCACTGCAGACTCCACCATGGTCGATTCATTGTGTCGACTGACCCTCTTCGACAGTCGCTTCTTGTTCTGCCCGTTCACCGTTGTTTTCCGACCATCAGCGCCATCATACCGTTTCTTTTTTCCGATCTTTCTCGCGACCGCCGGCTGCTCCGGCAACTGTTCGCCGCCGTCGCCGTCGCCGGGAAGTGGCAACGATTTCAAGTCGGGCGCCCTCACGACGGGCACCAGCACGCTCGTCCGCTTCGTCGCGTCGCATGCTGCCGCGTTTAGGATGCCGAACTGCTGCAGCGTTCGTTCGTCCAATCGCGTCGGCGTTTCCGGTGTGATTCCGCAGTCGACCGTCGCACGGAGCAGTGTGCGCAGCGAGTCGCGTTCCTCGGCGTCGTCATTGTCCAGGGCGCAGCTCGACCGCGCTCGTGCGCCGTTGTTGGCCGACGCCGGTCCCCAGCTGTGTCGCTTGTTCGCCGCCTCTTTCTCGGCCGACTGAGCTTTGGTCGTCTTCTTGTTGTCCGTCTGCAATGTGACGCCGATGCCGCGCAGTTTGGCTTGCATCATCGTGAATCGTGTTTTTGAAAATCAGTGGATGTGGCACCAATCAGCATGTCAGAATTGAAAATGTTCGACTTTGTATATACAGTCAAACAGTAAAACAGATGTAATGTGGACTGTGGTCCTGTGAATCTGGCATCTGGCTGCATCAAGCTGGTTGGTTAGACGAATCAATGAACACAATTGACAAGCAGCCAATCAGCTGATTGCCCAAGTTTTACAGCAATCGATAATTCGTCGAAAAACGCTGTCCCGCTCCGAAATCACCACCACACCAGCCGACCGTGAAATCGCCGCCGTCCAGCTCGTCGTGTTCATTCAGCGCCGACGTGCTGCGACACCGCCGTCGTTGTTGAGCGTTGCGGCGTGATCGCAGCGGCGACGGCGCCCGGAACGAGAAGTCGTCGTCGTAGCCGCTGTTCTCCATGATGCGTACGACCTTGTGGATGCCGGTGGCCATTCGCTGATGCGCCGCCGCCGCCTGCTGCGGTTGGACGGAAGCACGAAGACGCTGCGTGCGCGCGTGACGCTCGGCGAGACGGAGCACGTCGCGGACACGCTCGACGACCACCACCGACTCGGACGCCTCGGTCGCCTCGCGCACGATCGCTCGCAGATCGTCGCACTTCCACGGCACGCTGCGTCTGTGAAGCCGGCACTCTGCGGTTGGTTGCGTTGCAGAACTCATCGAAGCAATTCTACAGCGGCATTCATGAATGAGCTATTTGGTGACGCGTAACCGTGGTAAAACATAGCGACGCGGTCAAGTGCTTCATGGATGCCTCTTCACTCACGTTGGCACACCACTCGAAGATTAGAAGGTTTGACGGTCCAAACAAGGTTGTGTGGTTGTGGAGGTTCAAAGTTCTTGAGGTTCTAAAGTTGAACTGACGTTTTCAAGGTCGGCGCACACCACGCGACCACATTGGCCGCCTGAACGTGGCACTGTCTGTAGAGCAGCTTTTCAACGGCCGCCGCAACCGACAGCAGCGTGTACTTGCGCAACGAACCGTCGGCCGAGCACAACACGAAGATGTCGTTCGCACAGACGGCGTATTGTTCGATTTCTGTAAATTGGAGCCAAAATTTCAAAAAAGGTCGCCGCGGTCTTCGCTTACCGGGCGAAACCGCAAAAACAGTGCCGTGCCCTCGCGGTGTCAGTCCTCAGCCCGCAAAGCAAAAACTGACGTTGAACATCGTTTTTACGCATATTATGCGTGGCCACAAGCCAACCCAATAAAAAAAAAGAAATTCGGGAGAAATGCTCTGAACTTGAAAATCAACGACCGAATCAAGAAAGCCAAGACAAGCCTGAAGACCAGCCTTTATTGGTGTCACAAACGAGCACCAGACGTGCGCTGCGCGGCTCTACGAGACAAATCCGCCTGCCCGTCGCAGTGAGCAGGAACGATTCGCTGAAAAAAATGGAAGCTCAATCAAACTTCACATCAACAATTTTGACTGACTTCATATCGATTGTCACTTACGTTTTGCAGCAGATCTGATGCAGTTTGCCAAACTGTACGGTCAACGGATCGGCGTGGTGCATCGACGACAACGATGGATACGAATCAGTCCTGGAAAACGCCACAAATATTCGCGGGTGTCTGATGTTTCCAGTTTATGTAGCGCTGCTAAGATGCTTTGCTTGAAGGGCAAACACGTTGTTGTATACTTTCTTTCAATCCAACAAAAAACACAAATTCGATACATCACGGAGATTTGCTGTGTTTGGTACAAATGCCAACAACATTTTTTACGCCGAGGAGAGACCGCAAACAAGCAAACGCCACTCAACAGCCGTTGGATGCACCCACCTGTACGACACAATCGGTGTGCGCGGCACACGTGTCAACTTGCTGAACTGGTGCGTGCTGTACACGGCACCAGTGGCGTCCACCTCCCACAGGCGGCCGCTCGGGCGTCCCGCAAAAATGCACGCGCTCGCCTGCTCTTTGTTCTCGTGTTTCTGCTCTCCACTGTTCGTCAGCTTCACGTTTCCGTTTGCCAACTGTGATTTCGAGTCGTTGTTTGCTGTTGTCGTCTCGTCAGTCGACTTTGCAGCAACGTAATAGCAGGCGCCGAACAAACCGGTACGCGGTTTTCGGCCGATCGTGATTGATTTGACGCTGGAAGTACGAAAGCGTTTCGCTATTTAGTTCCAGAACATTTTTTTAGAGTTCATGTTTCTCAAAAATTCCTTTGTTCTTCAAATGTTTTTTTTATTTCAGTCAACAACATCTCTTCAATTTCCACTGTTTTTTATCAATGAAACACTTACGTGGCGGTATCGAGCAGATACGATCGTGCATAAGTGGAGACGAGCAATTGACCATTGCTATTGCTTGCATCGATTTGGACGATTCCACTGTCGTAATCCATCAGAGTGCCCGTTGGTGATCGAAAGACCGCTCGACTCTGAAAGAAACAAACAAAACGTTAAGATTAGTAAAAGCAGAGCAAATTGCGGTGTCCGAACTGTCGTGTGAATAAGCAGAACGTGCATTCGAACTGCAAATCACAGGCAATCATAGCTAGCCTATTGGTTTCCATGAGCTCCCTGATTGATCCAACAAGCTCTATGTAGCCAATGGCACCCCACGTTTCACAGCTTGCCCGTAATACAACCAAAACAGAACAACAGCGATGCATGAGTGTTTCGAAATTAGGTGCGGACACTCAACGTGAACCGACCGCAATTCTGCAGTACGACACTTTTCCGTTGGAGTCGCCGACATAGAGATTACTGCCGGTGGCGTCCCAACTGAACGCCGTGACGCGACAGAGTGCGTCCGTGTGCACGGCGCTGCTCAGCGTCACCGTCGGCGCGGCGCCAGTCAGCGACAGCACGTGCACGGCGCCGCTGGCTGCGCCGATCGCCAGGTGGCGCTCGTCTCGCGACACCGACAGCAGAATCGTGGCGCCGTCCTGTGTGGATGGTATGATGCAACACTGGTGGGTGCACTGCAACGTGACGTCTTATGTCACGCGATACGATGCTTTATGTCACGAACAAGACGATGTTATGATGCGGCAACCGATGAATTCACAGAAAATGTCATCATTGTTACGTTTATTGGACTGAATCGGTTTGCCAAATGCGAAGCGAGCCATACAGTCAGCTACTGGCGCTGTGCTGGTTAATCCCATTCAATTTCAAAGTCCAAATGAAAATCTCTCTCTCATCTCGAACGCAAAACAGTGCCCACTTCTCCTCACCTTGCTCGCTCCGGCGATGATCTGCACGGGAATGCTCGTGCTCGCCTGTCTGTATCGCGCCGCATAGCGCGAGAACAAATAGACCGTGCCGCTCGACGAGCCGACCGCGAGAAAATGGGCAGACGCCGTCAGACAAGTGTACTGAAGCACGTGAAATGACGTCGGTCGGTTGTTGAACATTGGCGCGAAACTTTTTGCTATTGTCCTCGTCTGAACACCGCGCACTGTTGTAATGCAGTGATCTTACACATGTACGAATCAAACACACAGGTTGAGTATTGACAGCAGCGCCCACCTGTGTAACATTGCGCTTAAACCGAGTGTACATTTTCATACTTGATCTTTGTGTCATTAACCATCACCATCAAAATCAGCAACAAATCAGCAAACCAAGTTCCGGATAGACAAACTGTTGATACGTGAACGTGATATGTTCCATACCTTGATTCGTGCGGATGATGTCGTTGGAAAGCTCAACTCATCCAACGAGGTCAGTTCGACCAACAGATGACTCGTGAACGGTTCATCTTGATCTTGATCGCGCGGTGACGACGACCCATCCACGTTGCCCGCCCGATCATTGTTCATTTTATGAACGTGCAGTTTTTGGCTGCTCTGTGTGATTGCGACAAAAAAAATGTTAAAAAACTGCGTTGAAACAACTGCGGTGGTGCAACACGCAGCTTAATGCTGTTTTGATCGTACTGTATTGGCACTGTAAGTGCTTGTATGTACGATCTGTTCGGGGAAATTTAACGCACGAAAAACGTGACGCTAGTAAAACGGAGAGCCAAGCTCTGGTAGGCATCATACATGTTGCATATTGGAGAGGAGAACAAGAAAAACGCATGTCTGTATTGGCACACACATGCTGACACACGCACATGGTGAGCAGCAAAATTGTAAATTCTGCTGTCAGTAAGATGTTTCACGTGGGCTCGTCGGGTGTACACATGCGCAGAGACAATCAGCAAAAAAAACGATGGTGCGAATTTGATATTCAGCAGAGAAAGTGAAAAGTTGCTGGGTGTGTCGAAACGAGAAAAAACGCGTTTCTTCACTGTTTGCTTTGTCGGAGGCGCGTGTGTTCGCTTATGTGTTTTTGTGGTCCATTGGGGAAAATATGTATGCAGCATGGTGCAGCAAGTGCACATATATTCATTTTGGCGACTCGTTTTTCCTTCTGTGCTCAGCGCACATGCACATGCTATTTGTCATTACTTTTGTTTGTTTTGCCCATCCTCTGATCTCCGCTGCATGAAATGAACGCCAGAGTTTTTATTTGTTGTCTCGGTGTTGTCCTGATTGGTTGGAACAATAATCCATAATATGAAATGAATCAATAATTTGATCTGTTCCACAACATACAATGTAGTATGTACCACTAAAATGCAAACGCAAACGTATCACGGCACAGTCATCACATGTCACTTTTCAATGAAATGCTTTTGAACAGGAACTTGGTGTCATGTTGGCCTTCTGGCATGTGTGTTTTGTGTTTGGCAGCGCAGCCAGCACCACCAATCACCACAGAGTTAAAAGGCACAAGAAATTCAAACCAAGTTCCATTTTCAAGAATCGCCCGTGCAAACGACTGGCAGATCAACACAGGAGCGGTCGAGTGGCGTGGGCGCCGGTGCCGGCGGCACACGATGGCAGCTGTGCTGATGGTGGTGGTCAAACTTTCGGCCATCCTGGTGGCCCTGAATTTCGAATAAAACAGTCGAGGTGCTCAGCTCTCAAAAGAAATTCATGTCGGAAATATTGAAAAATTAAAACTCGCGCGCTCACTTGTTTCAAGCGTTCTGCAGCGTAGAGCATAACGACTGCCCAGGCCTTGCGCATGTCATCCGTTCGTTTGCTTTTGTCGCCCCACTCCATGGTGCAGTCAATAAACGACTCGGCCAACGTGTTCCAAAGACCTGCAACAGGAACCTTGTGATCTTCGAGTTTTTTGGACGATATGAATTTGGAATGGTTTTTGACCGACCAGCAGTCAGGCCGTAGCTGTAGTACTGCGCATGGAATGAGCCGATCTGCTCTAGAATCGGCGACACATCGTGCAGGTTGTCAAGTTTGTTGATGAGCTGTAAAAGTTCCAAATGAAATGGTAGCATCGGAAAGCAACGGAACGCTTGTGGCATGTGTATATGGCCTATTTTTTTAAACGTGTCCCACTGAAATGACGTCATGTGCCACAAAACATGCGCTTGTCGTTCACAGCAAACCAGACTATCCGTTTAGCCGATTTCTTCCCGTAAACAAATGGTGAATGTCGAATCAGTCACACCAAACTGAAATTTTAGTGCCTGTACTGTGACAAACGGGCGTTTTTAAATAAAATGACGTCACGTTAGTCCGGACACGTTTGAATAAATCCACAATACCAACCAAATCGATGACATCAGCCGTCGTCTTGTAGTGCCATTTGAGCAATTGGTCATTTGTGTAGAAATCGGCGCTCTTCGGCACTCGTTCCATGGCGAGTCGCATCATTGGCTGCTTGAAGAAGACACGATGCAACAGTTCGCAGCCAACCACCGTTGGTCCTTTGATTGACATCATCTGAAGGCAAAGAGCTATCAAATTTGAATTTCAATCTTTTTCAATTTCAATGAAAAAATTCTGGAAAAAAAGAGCGAACCTGTTTCCACATGTTGCGAACCATGTGCACCTGTGCGCTGGCCAGCCTAGTGCTCAACGTCGACGTGCGTCGTCGTACAGCGCCGGTTTGGTGTCGTGCCGCCGACAAGCAGGGCGTCCACGGCAGCGGCTGTGGTCGGCTTGGTTTGCTGCCGGACGGTGTGCGAGCGGGCGACTTCGACCGAGTGGTGACTGCTGCTAGCGCGCCCGTTGAAACGGACAGTGCCGATGGTGTCGGCACACCAAGACTGTTCTGCGTGGATCGCCGCACCGCCAGTGAGTTCGGCTTGTTTAGCACCGCCGAACTCTCGCACTCGTCTGCTCTCAGTATTGAGCTGTTCGCTTTTCGAATTCTATTGGCGCTGTCGACGCTGTTGTTGGAGGTCCTGCGATTGTTCGTCGTCGTGTGATCCTTGGACGGCGGCGGTGGATAGGAGACGACGGTCGTGCCGGGCGTGCCGTTGGCCGGCGTGTCTTCGCTGCCGACGCTTGGGGACCGGCGAATTTGCGTTGCTGGAAGAGCGGCGTTTCTGGGCTCTAAGTGCTTGCAATTGGCTGATAAAATTTGACTTGGCCTGTGCAAAAATCGGATTGACAAGCCAATGATCTGTTGGCAAATTTTTTGTTGTTTGTTGGCTGTTGTTATGTGGAAAGTCGTCAACCCCAAACATCCAGCTTCTCCAGACCAGAGTTAAAAAAGCTCACTTGTGTAAAATTGTCGAATCTTATCGAAGAACAAAAACGTTCAGCCACATACAGAGAACATAGCTGATTGGCTGGTTGCACACACGTGCATTCTGTGCAGGCTGATGCATGCAATCCGTGCAGGCATTGCTGTGGAGGTGGAGTTTGCGTGCACACAGAATGCATGCTGCATCAACGGCACGTGTGTGCAACCAACAAACCAACCAATCAGCTATGATGTAGTTGTATACATTTTATGTCAGCCAGATGGACTTGGACTGTAAAGGGGCATTCATGAAACAAGTATTTAGTGACCGCGAAGCTGGGTTTTAACGCAGCAACGCGTCACCAAATGCTGCTTCATGAATACCGTTTGAAACCCCCGGCACACCAGAGACGCGTCGTTGTTCAACAGCGGCAGCGCCAAAGTCCGACTGTGTGCGACGTGCGGGTGTGCGCCGTGGCACCCGATGCATTTGGGTCGACAGTTGACTGTAGGTGCGTCCGAGCCGCTCGCGGCCGCGCGTCCAAATGTCAGCGGCCAAGTGGTGCAGGTTCGCACCGTTCGACGTCGTCGTCCACGGGGCGCACTGACCGACCGACTCGTTGCTGCCGTTGTTGGTCACCAGCGAATTCTGGCGGAGCTCCGTAATGTTCGACGCTTTCCGACTCGGATTGTCGTCGGTCGGCGTCAGCACCTCCGGCGCCACGAGGCCGCTTCGGGTGGACCTGAATGTATTATGCAAAATGGTTTTTTGTTTAATTTATTGATGCGGACACGCGTCAATGCGACTCTCTCAACTCATCTCAACATCAGTTTTTTTCTGTGATATTGTATATTTTTTTAGGTTATCATTTTTTATATTATCATTTTTTAGGTTCTGCAATTCAATGCCTTTTGCAGAGACGTGGAAAGGAAACGAGTGTCGATCTTTTTATGGGGCAATTCAAAATAGCCTAAGTGACCCGGCCCTATTTAGGGGATTTTGATCACCTTTCCAATTTTGTATTCATTCATGGAACTGTTCACTTGTCTCATGCGCGAATCGAGTCTAGGGACCAACATAAACGATAATAGTCTTTTTCATTTATGTCATAGCCAATTTTTTCGAACGTGTCCGACCGAAATGACCTCATGTGCTCTGAAGCATGCGCTGGTGATTCACTGCAATCCGCAATTTTATTTCGGCTTATCCCTTTGCGTGAAAAAAATACTTGAAGATGTGAAGCTAAACTAAAACCTGTGCTTAACAAACGTCACTTCACCTAAATGACGCCATTTCGATGCGACACGTTCAACTCCGCAATACCAACAGACGCCGTCTCACCTGAGTTGGTGTTTCTCAGTTTCGCCACCGATACTGACGCCACCAAGTGACGCCCGATTGCTGGTCGACGGGCGATTGGCTGGCGCTGGTTCGCTTCTGGTTTGATGATTTCGTCGCCGCGGAATCAGCACGCGTTCTTTCGTGTTGTGCGCCCATTCACTGGTCCGTTGCGCGACGTTGGTCGTTGACACGGTGTTACCCATTGTTTTGTAATTTTCCTTTTTTCGTCGATATAGTTGATTATATAATGAGTTCCCCTAGGTTTTATAACCAGTTGGCCGCGAACCAGTTGTAACCGGTTTATACACCAAACTCCAAGTACGTACACTCGGAAACACTGGTTTTTGGACACCCGAGCGTGATGTGCGTACGTCACGACTCCGATTTCAGTGAGCGTGCTAACAACAAACAATCAAAACAATGTTTGTTCGTTGGTCAGACTGTCCAGCACGTAGTAAACGCCAATGCCAACGACAATACCGAAAGACAAAACGATTTGTTTTGTCAGACGTGTTCTGTTGCCGCAAAAGTATGATGGGAAAAGTGACGCTTTTGTGGCGAAAATGCGGCGTGATCACAACACAAAGGTGTGTGTGTGCTAAAGGCACTATGTAGGTCAGAGAAAAGTGCCTGGCCTGCGCGGACACAGCTGTTCCTTGGTTGTCCGGCACAACACGCACCAGGTATAAACAACAGCTTGAGGCCCAATGCAATGTGTCTGCAGCGGCATCATAAAGCGGATGTCGTAACTGGCTTTTTATTGTGTGTGCTTGACTTCCCGGTTCACAAAATGTGAATTGAGTATCTGAAACAGACGGCACCCTTTCAGATCCTATCGCCGAAAAAAAGTGGCTGTAACGCAATTTTTGAAGAAGAAAAAAAACCGTTTGCAGTACGTGACCTCTCCTGTTCGCCGTCTCTCACCACAGAACACACCTCGATGACTCTGAAAGTCGTTTTGTTGTTGAACGGTTTCTGTCCACGACAGCTGCAAGCTATGAAAGCAATTCGACATGATTTATGGTCTGTGTGGTCGTGGTATGACAGAAGGTTTAGAGCATTCAAATTTCGGCGTGTGTGCTACTAACAATTTTGAAATTATTGGTGTGAAATTTGTGTGACGTCAGTCGTCAACTAACTGTCACTGTTAATTGAGTGACTGTGGTGTGGGCGACGTGGAGCAACAAAAACAAACATGGTTTTAGCACGGACTGATTTCATTTTGGTGTAGTACCGCATTATTTTAATTGCTGAAAAACTCAGCACAAAACACGTTTGAAAACTGACAATTCTTACAACTAGCCGATTGACTGGGACAAACTGAGCGAATGAGTGGTAAAATCAACGCAAAAACATTGAGTGATAAACAGTGTGTGTGAAGCAGCACGAAATAATAAATGCTTAAAAATTTCTATCACCGAAACTTCAAAAACGTATCAACAATTTCCACAAATATGTATTGTACGTTTCAAAAAACAAATATAATTTACACAGCTGCGCTTTTTTGGTTTTGTTCAATAATAAACAAAGAAATTCAGAATTCTTAAATTCGAAAAGCTGTGTCAAAACCGGTATGAACGATTTTTCAAAGTGTTCCGCAGGTTTGGGTGCAAAAATTTGTTTTGTGCAAACACTTTAAAATTTTACATCTGCTTCAAATGGCATTTTGTCCCTCTCCAGGCGCCATTTCATTCTCGTTTACTCTGCCGAATTCAAGAGTGGGTCAATAATGCTTCAACCAAAAAATACAAGGCGGCAGTATAAGAAGAAAATAAGCTTGGCCGAGAAGTGTTCCAGCAACAGACACTGCACTTCTGGGCTGTATATCACTGTAGTAAAGAAATGAGCCAAGTTCTGGCGCGCCACTTTCTTGCAGTGCTGGTTGGTGTTTTCCGTGAATCAGCTGTCACCAGCGCCATACTGTTTGACCAGCGCCGGCTCACAATCGGCCGCACGCTGCGTACGCGCCAGCTCGTACCGCGCCGCCAGTTTGCGCAATCGATTCGCGGAGAACTTGATCATCTCACGTCGTCGCACCATGCCGGTGTCGCACGAGAGCCAGCGGTGCTGGAGGCCTTCTTCGACGCTCATTCGTCGACTGAAATGTGTCTGGGTTTTCGCCAACATTAGAGAAAGATGCACCCAGGGACGAGAGCTACGGAAACCGTTTTAATGGTCAAAACCAGTCCATAGAGAATAAGACATACAATATATAGAACACATCAGATAATTAACAATAATGATCACACACAGTAATTGGGTTGTAAACTTGCTTTCTTGCTTTAGCAACGGTTGAAAATAAAGTGTCTGCGCTAGAATGGGAAAAGGAAAACTGTCGCAACACTAAAAACAACCGGAACGCCATCTAATCTCCGTGCGCGTACCCAGGATGCTTTTTCAGCGCCCAAGTGACGAAGCGCAGTGATTCCTGAGAAGCGTTGGTGAACACCAGATCGAGGTCGAGTCGTGAGTGCGTCACCGAGCGTACCACCGTCTCGTCGGTGTCCTCGTCGTCGTAGCGAAACGGGTGAAAACCGCTCAAACTAAATGTAAAACAAGTATTTGTTTCATTTTTTGTCAATGTGGTTTTTTATTGTTGTTGTGAACATCTGAATCATTCTCACAGCATGAACACGACGATGCCAAAGTTCCAAACGTCCGACAGCGGAGTGGCAGCCTTGGTGTTTGCAAGCACTTCAGGCGCTGAAATATGGTTGGTTTTTATTTTAAATGTCAATTTGAAGTTCGAAGTGAAGTTCGAGAGTTTCTTTGGATACTATTAATAATGACTATTTATAATGCTTTCGGATTTTACCAGTGAACTCCGGATCTCTATCGCTCATGAGGCGCGCTGTCGACTGATTGGTGTCCGATTCTTCCGAATATGGCTGTTTTGCTGAACCCGTGTCAATGAGTTTGACATTCCACGTGCGTTTGTTCGTGAACATGATGTTGTCGGGGGTGATGTGCAGATGTGCGATGCTGCAGGTGGAAGAGAGTAGAACGATTTTCGCTACAAACGACGGTGATGAACACATCCGGTGACAAAATATGTCTCATGAAATTGAAAAGCCGTGTGATAAAAACAAGATGCAAAAATATTGCAAATTATACCCCTGAAAATGCGTCCACTGAATTGCCGACAACACCTGCAGAGCGACCTTCGCGCAATGATTTTCAGTATAATAATCATTCGTAGCGAATCGACGTAACAACGGCTCGTGAAGCCGCTCCAAAAACAGCAACACAAAGTCGTCTCTGAAACTATTGCATTGGAGTGCTGCTGGTCAAAACTGAGTGTTGATCAAAAAAAGCATCAACAGTTTTCAATGTGCTATTTCTTCGTTCTACCGCACCTGACATAAGCAGCCAACATACTGACGATGTTCTCGTGCCTCAGTTCACGCAGCATCTCGTATTCGTGCACCGAGTCGTTTCGTCGTTCGCCGGGCGTCAAGATCACCTTCACCACGCACCGGGCGCCGGTCTTTCGGTCTTGCGCTTCGCGGATAATTGAGAAACGACCCCTTCAAAGTGCGCGTGCGTCTTTTGGCAAAATTTCATGGAGCGCTTCTATGATCAACGATTTTTGCTCACCTGAAAATTTCGGCTCCGACGTCAAACCGAGATCCCGGTTTGTCGCTGACGTTCAAGCAGACCGGCCCTTTATCGGACGCCGTCGATTCGGACGCGTGCGTGGCCGACTGCTGCTCAATATTCTCTTTGTCGGCGTCCGCCGCCTCCGCTTCTTCCTCGTCTTCTTCTTTGATGCCCGACAATGAGGTGCTGACCAGGGACCTGGTTTGCGGCGGCAAGTTCAGAACGACCAGTGATGCTTCCGACTTCAGCACTTCCACGTTCAGTTTTGGTGCACCTGATAAGTGTGAAAGACCCTTTTTCAATTATTTTTTTCTGATTCACGGATTTAAAACTTCCAGTTTTCCAACCTTTCGGGTGCGTTCTGATAATTCGACTGGACAGACTCGGCTCGCCCCAGCCGGCGCAGTTCCGCGCGGTCACTCTGAACTGATAAATGCCCTGCGGCTCGAGATGTTTCAACACGACCGCTTCGTCGTCGATTTCGTCCGAGATCAGCTGCCATTGGCAAGCCCAATGCTCGTCGCCAGCGCGCCTGTACTCGAGCTTGTAGGCAAGAATGTCCAGTCCGTTGAACGTTTCCGGCGGGTCCCAGACGACGAACACTTCCGTGTCGGAGGCAAGTTCAATATCGGGTCGCGACGGCGGCGGCGGACCGTCTGAGGGTTTTTTTGCAGAATTGTTATTTTTTACAGGATGCAACTTGCACAATCAAAGAGTTTGCGAGTTTCACTCGATCAAAAACGCCATACCGGCCAGTTTGAGTTGCGCCGACGTCGACGATTCACCGAGGTCATTCGAGGCGTGGCACGTGTACGCGCCGGCGTCGTGCGTGATCGTCGGGTGGATGGTCAGAGTGGCGTGGTCGTTCTGAAACGGCGACAGATGTGTTGATGGTGGTGATGATTTTCTTTTTGGTTATCATGCCAAACCGTTCCACCTCATGTGTCATCAGGTGGCGAGCATCCTCAACGATCAACGCATCGTTGTGATACCAAGTGATGTCAGGCTTCGGGTTACCGATCACCGTGCACGTGAGTTTCACGTCCTGGTAGACGTTGAACGTTCCTTCCTTCAGTCTTGTTTGAAATACTGGCGCATATTCTGAAACGATGCAGCAAATGTGGCAGAAAAACCGGAATTTCGTCTCAGCCGAAAAATTACTGCAACAGTTGAGGTCCATTTATACCTGACGTGTGCGCATACGGCACGGCACGTCACGTCACCTTATATCTCGTGTTATTGCATACTACCGTTCATACCTGACGTACACACGTCAATGCACGTATTCATACGTCAGGTATAAACGGGCTATTACTTTGCATTCTGGAATCAAACTGCTTTCCACACCAACCGCCGTCGCGTTTGAAGACGTTCGTCTGCGATTGTGACGTCATAATGGCGACATCGCTGTGCGTCCGCCGGATGATGCCGCCCGACTTCGAGCGCGACAACTGACTATCGAGCACACTCATCGACTTCTGCAGTCCGGTGTCCTCGCGCAGAACGTCGCTGAAGCGGCGTCGCTCCCGGATGGAGATGTCGCGATTGCGCCAGCCGAGCACGCCGAATTGCGCGAGAGGCGCGTTCTCGCCCCACAGTTCACGACGATAGTCGCGGATGCGTGCAGAGAGCGTCGCGTTTCGCGTCGACATCAGATAGGTCTCCGGTCCCAGTTGGTAGTACGACTCCCAGTCGTATTCGTCCAGGTCGAGGTCGACCGACGGCGGCATCTGAAAATCGCTAGCCGGTCTACGGTCGCGGTCTGTGCGCCGCCGTTGAATGTCCGCTTTCGTCCGTTCAACCTCATCCATCAAACGGTCGAACTCAGGATCACCCTGTTAATGGGATTGGATTTGTTAGACGGAGACACAATGATTGTGAATCGAGATTGGAATGGTTATTGCCCCGTTGTGTGTGTGATGCATCGGCAGGAGGTCGGTGTGGGGACAATCGTAAATCAAAGAAGACATTGTATTGAACGCATTGAACTCAGGCCCGTGCTACGGTGTGTCTGGACACTAATTTTGTTATTTTGAATGCACACGAATCGCCAACAAACAATACTGTGAAATCGTCTTCTCCTTGATGGATGGTGGACGTAATGTGACGAACGGCCAACGTACCATAGCGAGCGGTTTCGTCGTCTCCGGCGACGGCAATTCGCGTTCGTCGCCGTGTTTCGCCGCAATGACGACCTCCATGACCGCCTCGCGCGTGGGCGACTTCTTGCGTGTTTTCGTCGGCTGACCGCGCGCCGCCGCGCCCTTCGCGGACGAGGGCGCGTTCGCGGGTCGCGGCGCTCGCCCGGTGCGCCCGGTAGACCGCTGCTGCTGCGACGAGTCACCGCCGGAGATTGTCGTGGTCACTTTGACCGTATGCAGACCCTGCTGAATCGTCGGTGCCCCGTCGACGCTCGGCGTCATGTCGATCGTCAGCGGCGTCGGCGTGGTGTCGCGGTCGAGGATGACGATGCGCCCGCCGCCGCCGCCACCGCCGCCACGGTTCACCGCAGCGACCACCTCGTTCTTGATCTCGTCCGCGTCCTCCTCGCTGATGTCGGACAGCACGCGGTTCGCCAGTTCGTCCTCGATCTCGCGGTGCTCGCCCTTGATCAGCGTACGCGGCGGCTTCACCGCCGGCGTCGCCGTGTCGCCGACTGGTCGGTCACCTTTCAGTTCAGTTTCAGTTCAGTTTTATTTAGCACTGAAGTCCATGTACAAAGTACAATGCAAGATTGCAAACCAGCCGCAGTTGGGTACACATTGCCCTAAAATGGCCCTAAAGCTACAGTTGGGTACCTTTCGGTGGGCGAAACGAATCACGGTTTTTTGGGCTTGTAAATCGGGTGAAATTCAAAATATTCATTATCCTTGGCTATTCTCCGAGAAGTATTTGACCAAATCCGCATGGAGCTGTGAAACAAAACCCACACAAAAAACCGACCAACCTTGTCCGTTCGTTAACGTGACCGAAGCCATGCATGTCACGTAATGAAGCCAGATCAGGGCTGCACAGCAACGCACTATAAATGAGGCTTATAAACAACCTCTACACATTCACAAAGATAAATTCAAACACGATAAGTCGATCAATAATAAAGAAATCGACTTTGAATGTTCACAACGTCCAGTTCGAAAAGCCCCAATCGATTGAACCTGAACAATTTTATGCTTTACGTTTACAACAAGAGATCAAATCAAAGGCAAGCGCAACAATTGAAAACGAGTGTACCCAGCAGGAAGCAACAGAAAACATTGAAGCGATAGTGAAGCTCTGGTTGGTTTTTTAGGTTGAACAACATTTCTGAAATTGGGCATCTAGAGCAAATCTATGGGCAGACGTTAACGGTGACTCATCCGGTCGTGATAAATCGTCGCGTTAGATCCTTTTTCATAGCATTCAACAGTTTTTGCAGCGAATAACAGGTGACTCGGCGATGCCTCGTGTCGAATTCAGCATAGCGTTCTCTCAGCAAGGTCAAATTAGGAAGGTTGACATCTGATTCTCTTTCGATTAGCCACGGATGCTTTAGTGCTTCCGCTGCGCTCATTCGTGCGCTGCAATGAGAGAGAACAAACTATTGATACGTACATCACTAAAAAATGCTGCCTGGTTCCGAGATTGTGTGCTATGTTTTTTCTGACCGGAAAAAAGTTTATGTCACCGAAATGGCGTCACTTTCGTGGCCTGGATAGCAGCGCGTTGGTCTGTGCGCTCAAGGGATTGAGCCCCGCCGAGGGGGTGCATGGGCACTTAATGACAGAAAAACTAAATGGACACCCTACTCGACGGTGTTTCGTACGCATTTGTAGGTTAGCCCTGGCTAACAACATCGCCAAAAATCACAAAAATTCATTGATCTTCGAAACATGCAGGTTACGAAGAGAATTTCTCAACAAAAAAAGCTTTGAAAAAGTCGGAACAAAACACGTTGATATATAAAAATTTGTTTGACAACATGCGTAAAGAAAAAAAGTTTTGAAGTACCTTGGATCAGCAGTAATCAACTTTGATATGAACTGTCTGCAGCTGTCGCTGACGTCGTTCAGTTGATTGATCGCGTCAACTGGTCGGACATGCTTGATTCTGTCAATCACGCGATGTTGATCACTCTCGTAAAATGGCGAGTTGCCAGTTACCCTAAAATCAAGGGAAACGTTTTGTGGATAAAAATTGATTTTTCTTCATTTTTTGCTTCTGCAACACAATGAAATGCACGGGAAAAAAGTGCTGCACTGATGCATTGTACACTTTTTTGTTGAGCAACAATTGCAGTTTTTCTCTCACGGTTGCACTGCAACAGATCACTGCCATAATAGCATGGAGAACTGTCAATCGAATCGATAAGAAATTAGTTCAAGCTGCAAGAGTTCTTCCATTCCGGAATGACGTTTTACAAGTGTTCTGGCTGTGCACCCAGTTTGCTGGATTAGAACTTGCTTACTTGTACTGTACAATTGTCTGACGCTTAAAAGCGCCGAATAAAACAGAACAGAAACTAAAACGAAACAATAAATCGAACTTACAACAGGTACACCAGGACGCCCACTGCCCACATGTCGGTCGCTGGTCCGATCGGCCGTCTGCTCAGTTGCTCGGGCGCTGCAAACTCCAACGAGCCGACGTCGCCGAACGTGTCTTCGTCACGTTTCAACTGGGTCGCCAAGGAAAAGTCGGTCAGACGAAGTTGGTCCGGCTCGAAGCGCGGAATCGCGAGAACGTCCGGCTGAAAATGCTGCGTAAATGTCAGTTTGACACGGCTTTGAATGTGAATACCGAAAACCACTAAGCCTGAATTGCCGAGTCTATCTGATGGGTTGTAGCTCTATCAGTGATTTGTGAACAAAAAAGAACCCGACTCGAAAAATAGAAGAACCGCACCCGAATGTTCAGATTGACAATTCGCTTCGAGTGCACATGCTGCAGGGCGAGCACCAATTGGCGTGTCAACCTCGCCAACGTCGCCTCTGACAGTGACGGACAGCATTGCAAATAGTCGAACAAGAATGCCGATATGCTGCAAATAAGGCACTGTATTAGCAGGAAACAAGATCAATTTGCACAAACCATTTGAAAAATGTGAGAGAGACCACTTGAAAATAAAAATGGACCCAACAATGACGGATCACACTATGGAGACTGATTGAATCATCAAAGCGAACGACTTTAATTGTCAGATCTCTTGAGCGCACAAAAAGATAAGCTGACAAAACTCAATTTGTCTGACGATCTGGTCACACAAGTGTGGACTGTGTGCACACACAAGTGAAAATGCCGTTGTTCTTAGAGAAGTCAAATGTCGGCGAGTCAAAAGGAAAGTTGAAACAGTGAGTGTGATAACCGTTTGTATCAGATCAACCGGAATAAATAAATGGCAAGCATCATCTGCGTTTTTGTTGATGGTTACGCAACACGCAGGAAGGAATATTTGATTGCTATCATAAATACAGCGCACGCAGTGTACATTACATTGTATGTCTGTGTACGATGCTTGCACACTCTCAGCTTCGTCCGCGCCGCACCAAGATGAAGTGTTTTCAAAATGCCATGTCATCAACGACAAAATGCCAGCGTCGCAAGTTTATGGCTCTGTTGTCTTCGGTTGCGGAGTGTGTGTGTAGGGTTAGGGGCTTTGAAAAAAAAATTTTTTTTTTTATTTTTTTTTTCGTTTTTTTTTTAAAAAAAAAATTTGGATTTTTTTTTTCAAACTTAAAAAAAAAATTTGAAAATTTTTTCTTCTACTTTGCTCTGAAAATTCGATTTATGGCATAATTTTTTGAAAGTTCAAACCAAATTTTCTTCCCAACTTCTTTGTGTGCTTAGGTAAATGTCATTATTTGGTCATTTTGACCGACGTACTCCATGTTTTTCGATTTGGATGACTTCTAGAGTCAATTTTTAGCGTTGAAATGACTTAACTGAATTGAAATATCGTTTCAGAAATCGTTTTCTTGCAACTTAGAACATGTTTTTCAGTCGGTAGGCCATGAGATGAACATGATATCTTGTTGATTGGCGTATGTTATAGGTCTACAATGGAGTTGTGCGATATATTGTTAAACAATTTGAGCGGAGATGTTGGTTAATACCACATCACACGACCGTTTTTCAGATACCCGATAACATGGCCACATGTTAAAACTTGCGTGCTGAGCTAAACTAACGTGTTAAACTTGCGTCTGTCAGTTGCCCGCAACGTGATCGCGAAATCATGGTACGTGTTTTCGATACGATGATTTGAAGAGTGGGCTCTCGCCATGTGGCAGATAGCATAGCTGGTTGAACCTGAAAGTAAGTGTCTTGGGGGGGGGGCGACCGGGTCGACAGGGGTTGCCGACTTAGCTACAGCAAACAGGAATTTTTGAACACAGTCAAATTTTGGTAATTTTCTAAAGAGGAACCACTAAGAACGGTTCAATATTCAAGTACACGTGAAAAATTGCCCTGTTTTACTGTTGAAAATGCAACTTTCCCTCTATGAAATGGACATAATTTCAATAAAACACGATTTTCGCTCTTATAGTTTCCCGGATCGTTCTGAAAATAGTCTAGATGAACTCAGCTCGACGAGACGCTTCGAACGAACCTAACTTGTAAAAAAAAAATTTTTTTTTAAAAAAAAAAATTTTTTTTTTAATTTAAAAAAAAAAATCCGGATTTTTTTTTCCCCTAACCCTATGTGTGTGTGTGTACGCCCAAAAATGCGCGAAACAATGCTCGCGTGCGCGCGCGCGCGCGTTTTCTTCAACACTCAAATTTTCCACTGTGCAGCAAAACTTCGTGTGTATACACGAGTGTAACGTGAACATCCGTAAAAATAGCGCCCATGTAGCGTCCCGTAGGCAGTTCACAGTCAGCGTCAGCGTAGCTTCTTGGCTGCCTGCGCTAAACTCAAAAACTGGGCACGCTTAGAGCCGGCCGGACCCCTCCAGAGTCTTTACCGTTGCTCTCTCAGATGTTGAGTGTGTAACAGCACGCATTTTTGTTGTGTGCGTCTTCGGTGTCTCGTCAAACTCAGCTGCGGGACGATATCTTCGAAGCAACACGCAACGCCTTCTCCAGCAAGACCACCAATGAAAACTACTTACGTGCAGTTAGATTTTACACGCCGCTTTACAGTCATCACCCTCATTGTGTGCAGTTTGTGCTCAAGGCGGTAAAAAACGCATCGCTTTCGAAAACGCTGAAATGCACGTGTGGGATGTTGCGCGAAATGTGTGCGCGTGTTCACTTTTGCAACTAATCGGCGATTGAGTTTGACAGAGTCGAGCGAAACGAACGACAAAAAAAAAACAAAAGTACGATCGAATGAGAAAACAACAAAAAAACGGAAACTTCTTTTCTGACAAACATATGGAATGACACCGACTGGAACGGATTATACGAAATGCCTCTGCTTGAACATCCGTTGGAATATGTGCAACTGTGAACCACTGGCATCTGCAACTTACAAATAGAGACAGTTGTGTCGCTCATTTCCTTATTATCTTTTTGGCCGTTTCAAAAGAATAAAAACACCACGGACCGATGTCAATCATTATTTACTGCATGCACCAGGAAGTGTGGTAGTGATCATGGTGTCACCTTCTTGGCTTGGGTGGTAGCGTGTTCGACTATTGGCTGTGCGTTCAGTGGATCGAGCCCCGCCGAGGGGGTGTATAGTCACTTAATGACAGCAAAAACTCAGTAGACACCCTACTCGATGGAGTTCTGAACGTTAGCCGTGGCCTAAAATCACCGTTCGTCCGCGTGAGTGATACTGCAAAAATACCTTCCATACTTCTTAAGAGAACTACAAAAATGTACTGTGTAGAACGATTGTTGAACATTTAGTGCTTTTCAGAGCTGTCAATAACTATGATGCATTCCTTCTGCGTCGTGGTAATCAGTTGCGCTTATTCCGTTTCTTGAAGTTTGTGATTACAGATTAAACGTGGCTTCAGAGCATAATCAGAACTTTATTGTTTTCCATTGAAGAACTGTAAAAAGTCTCGCGTTTTAATCAACGTTAAAAAACGGCTAGCGAGCGTTAAAAAACGCCAGTCCGCGGTAATTAACTCCAGCTGGCGTTTTTTAACGTCGATGAAGATGCCACGAAACCGACACCGACCTAGAGCATTCTATTAGAGAATTGTTTCTTCATGATACATGTTCTTGTAAAGTTCTAAAACGTGCGTCATCAATTCAACATACTTAAGAACATTAACAGTCGCCATTTGCAGTATCCGACTTCGGAGCCGGTTCTCCGGCCGAATGTCCACTGCGACGTGTGGTTCACGGGGGTGCATTCATGAAGCAGTATTTAGTGACCGTCTAGCTGTGCTAACACAGCTGCGCGTCACTAAATACTGCTTCATGAATGCCGCTTTATTCACTCAGCGAGCACTCACTCTTCCATGATCAACCAGCAGCCGGCCTCGTCCTCGTGCGCATACGCGATCGGTGCGATGTTCGCGTGCCAAACACGATTTCTGATCGAGATTTCTTGCTCAATCCAACGGACCAATTTGCGTGCGACTCGTTTCGCCAGAAAACTTTGTCGTGTCGCACGCTCGCGCAATCGGTACAGCGCAAAGAACTGGCCATCGTTCCTATAATGCAGATTTCGCAGAATAGCGTATGTATTTATTTCAGTTTTTTTTGTTCATTCTCTCGGACTAAAAATTTTTTTCGTCCTTTTCTGACGCAAAAGTTAGTTGACGGACGGACCAGCCGAAGGTTTTTGGCATTGGAATTAATTTTGTTGCAAAACGGTGAGTGAAATGAAGGTCGAGCATCGGACGCGGGTGTGAAAAAAACTGAAATAGACACACGCACGCACGAGGGAGGTGTGCCAGTTCTTTGCCGCTTTCATACCGAATGTGCTCGCGCGTTGATTGACTTTACTGTTGTTGCTGTTGATCTAATGTGGTGCATTATGTGCTAACTTGATTCAATTCAGTTTTCAAAGTGGTTTCATTACAACAAACAACTGCCAAGACTCCCTCAAAACGAAAAACGAAACCAGTTTGGCATATTGGACTTGTTTATTATTTTCATTCGGCATTTTTGTTGTTAACCACACAGTTTGAGCGCGCGAAAGCAGATCAATGCTGTACGTTTTTGAACCGAAACATTTAACCAACATTAAAATTAAAAAAAAGTAGGACAAACAAAAATCAAGTAACAAAAACTATGCTCTTGTAATGTGAACCCTGTGAGCCAAGTCACGCTTTTCTTATAAACGAGAAGTTTTTGTGAGTTCGGTTCACTTCACGTGAAAAACAAGACAAAAATGGCGTTTGTAAAGCACCGGGACCGGAGTACCAGACTGAATTTAAGCCTTACTTATTAGGCACTAATATCATAATATCGTTTGCTATTGAAATACAATACGAAATTGGCCAGAATCACGAGATACATTGTAAGCGCACCATTTGAGAGTATAACAAAAGTTTCTAACATCGTTTGAAATCTAACGCTTTTGATGCTGCACTGTTTTATAAGCTATTTATAAAAATTGCAGTCATGCCACCAAAAAATAAATTCGGTTCTTAGTTAGGCTGAACCAAATAAAATAAGCAAACATAACGAAGCGACTGGAAAACAAATGAAATCACATGACAATAACGTAATCATAAAGCAACAGATAACACAAAAATAAAGCAATAAGATTTGACAAAAAGACGCACAAAACGCAACACGTTTGGGAGGCTGTTGCTGTCAACGCAAACACACGCTGTTGGACCGTCGTCAAACAAAGAATCAATTGAAAAAAGAAAAACCATTTTGGAGAAACGAGATGAGAGAAAATAAAACTGTTGAAACATGCACAACTGGGCTTGTCTCAGTTAGTATATACCTAATGAATATTTTGCACAAAATAAGAAATTTGCAATGAATTCATTTCGCAAGTTCATGTAAGCTCACGCGGCAACTTCATCTTCCAGTTCGTAATGTTCGCGTACGGTACGAGCGGTCATCATCACTTTCCGCCTTGAGATGTCGCGCGGGATTTCTTTTTCGGCCGCTTCCGCTAGAAGAGAACAGAGTAAAAATAATTTTTCTTGAAAAACTTTAACATTAATTACATCAACCGAATTTAATGAACGTACGCAGAACGGTAAGTGTAGTGGAGGAGTTGGCGCGACCGGCTTCGTTCGTCGCAATGCACGAGTAAATGCCGGTGTCTCGCAGGATGCACTCGGTGATCGTCAATTTCACAACGTTCACCCCTTCGCGGCACATTTTGATTCGCGTCGACTCGGCCAGTGGATGCCAGTCCTACACAACAACAATACAAACGATCCGAAATGCTACAAAATACCAGTCTGGAACCAGTAGTTAGTCAACGTCTGATCGGTTACGTTCTGAGAATGTACAGATCCTGTTGTTTGTTGCGCAGCTAAGGTCTTTTGCCCAGTCCAGTGCGCAAGATATAACTTTAAGTCATTTCGAAGGTGGTCTAAATCAAAAATTTATAAAATAAGCAATCGCTCGTGAACCAAATTATGCACCTTGACCCATTTTACGTCGGGAATCGGGTTGCCTTCGACGCGTGCCTGCAGCGTTACTGATTGACCGAGCACTGATGTCTTTGGTTGAACTTCTTCCGTGAATCGTGGGTGATCTGAATGAAATGATAAACACACGCGCTATTATGATGGACGGACCATTGTTTACAAATCACATTTAAAAATGTGATAGTACAAAAATTGTTTAAGCGACAAGCACAAAAGCAAACGCGGAGATTTACTTATCCAACAGTACTTTGGCATCGCTAAATAATAGCATGTTCTTACCGGCTTTCTCTACCCATACGCTTTGCTGAGCTTCACCGTACTCATTCTCAGCAACGCAAGTGTATTGGCCAACATCACTCAGTTGAAAGCCCCGGATGGAAAATATACACTGAGTGCCCCCAAGGACAGTTGTTCTGCAAGATAACAGAATTGCAGCTGAATACAGCACCCAAGAGTGGGGAACAATTATCTAAAACCACACTTACTTGACCCGTGTGATAAGAAGATTGGGATCAATTTCTTTGCCTTTGTGCAACCAAGAGATTTTAGGATCGGGAAATCCAGACACGTGGCAGATGATTTCAAAAAATTCATTGACCGCACAATAGTGATGGTCGGCTTCGCGAGGCGCAAACCAAGGAGCGCTAGCTGAAGTGTCCAATTTCAATAAGTCCGTAGAAGATTTGTTTTTGTTTAAAAAAATATTTGAGCCCAACGGAACAACTCACCGTATTGTTCAGAGTAGGTTCTGTTCTTTGCCTGCTCCATCCACGGGTCGATGAGTGGAATCGGTTTTCTGTTTATGTCGAGCACTTGCTGCGGTTTTGACATCAACTTGGATGGTGGCGAGGCCGGGCTTGGATCACTGATTCCGTAGATGTTCTCGGCACGTATGCGAAACTGGTAGCTTTTTCCAAGCTCAAGGTTTCGAACTTTACACACCGGCTCCGGGATGTTATAATCGAGCTGAATAATTGATAGAGCGAATCGGTTAAAAAACATACACAAGGATGCAACAAAATCTTATCAATCTTCTTCAAACTAACCACTTCCCAATCCGGGTACGGTAATTCTCGAATTTCCACTACGTATGTTATTTGCTCGTATCGCGGTGGTACACGTTTCGTTGGAATCCACGACAGCGTCAAATAGTGACCACTGGCGTCGGCGATGAACGGGCCTCGGTCAGGTGGATGAGGAATGCCTCCAAAAGCTCACATAATGTGACTGACACGAACAAATTAACTCATATAGCAAATGCCTTTGAAGACTGAAATATTAAGTGCTCACCTTGATGCATGTTTTTCTTTAATAGCCAATCGCCAGCAAAACGACCCGTTTCATCAGTAGCATTTCGATCAAAGAATGGTTCTGAAAAAAGTTTTCTTTTTTCTTTTCATTGATTTCAGCAAAAATAGCATTTTCTTAAAAACAAACCGGACACGTCTAGTTTGCAGTGGCTACGTGCAGTGCCAGCGGTGTTCTCAGCAACGGCCGAGTAGTCACCGGAGTCGTCTGGCGTGCTGCTCAGAATGATCAGCGCATGGTTGCCAACGCCAACTGACGTGATCTTGTAGCGGCCGTCCGTTTGAATTCGCTGACTGCCCTTGTACCTGAAGCCAATTTTAAAAGAATAAATGCTAATCTGACTGAATGTACAATCTAACAATGTACAAAGAAAAGGGCCAATAATTGACTCGTGGCGCAAGCGACAAAATCACATTACAGAATTACCAGGATACTTCAGGTGTTGGGGTCCCAGCAACTTGGCAGTCCAGCACAACGGGAACGCCCGTGAAAGGATGCTTGCTTCGGAGCAATTTCAAGAACACAGGCGCTCGCGGCCCCTCGGACGGCACGTCAAAGCCTTCTTTTGCTGTGACAAAATGGGAACAACAATAAAACAGCAACCAAATTGTACCCAAAATTGTAACGGCACATATGATTGCACATAAAAAGATGTTTTACAACCTTTTTTAAAAGGACTTGGAATGAATGACAAAAGTGTTGCAGGAACTGCAGTGCAAAACACTGTGGACAAAGACTGGACGAATCTGTGTTTTCATGGAACGCGAACAGAAATAAAAAAGTGCAACATTTCGCTTCGCATTGTGCAACTATTTTGTTTGTTAAACATGACTCACATTTTAGCACAAACAAAGACGCTTCGCTTTCTGCCGTGCCCATTTGATTTTCAGCAATGCATTTGAATTCTCCTTGGTCTTCTCGTTGAGCGTCCAACCAAACAAGGTGAAACAGACCCCACTGGTCTTCGAACATCATAACTTTTTCACTGGCGTGGATTTCCTTTAATGCGCTTTGAAAAATTACTTGGCAGAAAAATTTAGCACCGGCCAGAACATCCTCTCATACCTTTCCATTTCTAAACCATCGGACAGTTGGTTTTGGATGTCCCGCAATAGCAGCAATAAACTCAGCTACTGCGCATTGCGGTACGGTGACGTTTTGTAGAGGTTGGCGGAAATGCGGTCGTTTGGCGCGAGGAGGCATCACTTCAGTCTCAATGCGCGCTTTTTTAATTGTTAAATCACCTAAGAACAAAAAATGTGCTGTTTTTTTGTTTGGAAAGATGAAAGTTATTATTGCTCACGTTCAACAATCAATTCAGCCTTGGTGCTCGTTGTTCCGTGAATATTCATAGCAACGCATCGTATTAGTCCTTCGTCATTCGACAGCACATCAGAAATCATCAGTCTTTGCGTGCCATCCGGCAAATCACTGACTTCAAATCGCCCACCGGTATGAATTTCGACGCCGTCTTTCAACCTGGATCAAAATCATGAAATGATATCAAAAAAGTAAATGTTTTGATTGTCCTAGTGATTCCTGTAAACGAACCATTTGATTGCTGGGAATGGTTTGCCGTAAGCGATGCATTCAAATATGACGCAACCACCCTCACGCATTCGTCGCACCGTCAGCGGCACCGTAAAGCCAGGCGCATTGCCGTCAATCATGGTTTCGCGCACACTGCGATATTTTTCGACTCGTTTTGCTGCAAAAATGGCAATCCATTATTGCTAACGTTGTGTTCACAACGATTGGTCTCCTCAATAACACATACCTTCCAGGACAACTTCACAGCTGCTACGTGCACTGCCATAGTCGTTCTCACAGACGCAACGATAGCAACCGCCTTCAATTTTTGTTAGCTCCGTGACCTTCAGCTCGTAATCGCCATCGCAATGTTCGATGATTTGCGTTCGACCAAACGGATACAGTCGTTCGCCGTCTTTGAACCTAAGACAACATTTGAAGCACTGAAAGATTGCAGCACACTTGCAGCCCACATAACTAAACTGACCATGTCGCTCGAAGTGGCTTCGAACCGACAAAACGACAGGTCAATGTGATTGAGTGACCCTCTGACGTTTTCACGTTCTCAAGCGATTGCGTGCAACGTGGTGAACGGCCAATGCCATCGTCTCGTGTTCTGTCCGTTGGCGTGGGTGCTGCGATCGAAGGACGAACGATCGCGTTGCATTTCAATTGAATTGTGCCGTCTGAAACATGCGGCAATTTTTTATGTTGATTGGGAATGAGAGATTGTTTGCTTTAAACGCATCTACCGGATCAGTTACCTGGATTTTTGGCAGTCAACCGATACATGCCAGCGTCATCCAACTGTGCCTCGTTGATGTATATTCTACAAGTACCATCGGGCAATTGTTCGATTTTGCGCCTTGCATCTGGTTCAAGTTTCTCTCCATCCTTGAACCACGAGATCTCCGGGAGCGGGTCGCCGGAAATTTTGCACTCGAGCGTGATCGGCCGGCCTACATTGGTACGAGCGTCGCCGAGAGGCACCGTACATTTTGGTCCCTTTGTCGGTCCTCGTGGTGCGACCGGCGCTGTCACTTGGCCACCTTTAACATCAAACAGCCTTGCTTTTAACGGTGCTGCCTTATCCGCATTCAAGTTCAAATTAACTTACTGTCGATTCGCACAAACGATTTTGTGGTGGCAGATCCAGAGTCGTTGCTGGCGACACAGCGGTATGTGCCTTCGTCGGTGGTGCGAGCGTCACGGATCGTCAAACGGTAGTGGTTTGTCGACATTGTTTGCAGGCTGATACGCGAATCGAGGTGCAGTGGGGCACCATCTTTCGACCATTTTAGCTAAAAAAACGTTTGCCAAAAATTTTGTCCTGAACCAACTTTTAAAAATATGCATGATGACTGTGCCAAGTACCTGAGGTTCTGGGTCACCAGCAACTTTGCATTCGAGTTCAATCGTGGATCCACCGATCCTTGAGAGATCTTCCAGCGGCACTGTAAACCGTGGCGCTTCGCCGTGCAAGATGTCAAATTTACGCACAAGCGGCAAAGCTGCGTTGATCAACAATTCATTTTTTTTGAAACAACTGGTTTTGTTTGACAAACAAGTCATGTTCTACCTTCGATGTGAGCGGTGGCCTGAGTTTTTGCGGTGCCAAATTTGTTGTGTGCTTCGCAACGGTATATTCCCTCGTCGCTGAACACGCAGTCTTTCACTGTCAATGTGCACACACCGTCAATTGTCTGCTCCACCGTGTAGCGACCGGCCGACCGCAATAGCGTGCCGTCTTTGTACCTGCAAAGTTTTACACTGATCTTCTTTTTCTAAATTGTGTCCATTATACTGTCATCGCTGGAAAAATTCCGTCATTTACTAAAAACGCCATCTGGCGATATTGACTATCAAACCATTTGATCTCCGGGGTTGGTTCGCCTTCAACTGTGCAAGTGAACACGGCTGTTGTTGACTTCTCGAACCAACTGTCAACGAGACCTTTTGTGAAGAACGGTTCCTTGCCATCTTTTCTCAATTCCG
This sequence comes from Theristus sp. LFF4_11, assembly GCA_030248135.1. Classification (NCBI taxonomy): domain Eukaryota; kingdom Metazoa; phylum Nematoda; class Chromadorea; order Monhysterida; family Xyalidae; genus Theristus; species Theristus sp. LFF4_11. The sequence continues at coordinate 66,428 of JASANC010003299.1, read as the reverse complement.
CTTTTTTGGCTAAAAAATGAGGGAAATACGGCAAAATTTTGTATCATGTACTAATTTGATTAGGTACAATAAAGGAAATTAAAAATATGAACTCCGCTACTAGTTCGCTGTTGCTAAGTTTAATTTAAACTGCTCACTAACCAGTTATAGTCAGCTGGCAGGCGGTATTTGCAGAGCCATGTTCATTAGATGCGACGATTCTGTACTGGCCATTGTCCGCAGCCGTTGCTTCATTGATGTACAGTCGACAGATGCCAGACGCTGCGATAAACTCCGCTCGTACGCGTTTATCTAACTTCACCGGCACACCATCACGGAACCTGCAACCAATTCCACACGTCTTTTGCATCCAAACTAGCAGATAAGAGTGAGCAGGGGTGGACCAAAGTGGTTTGTAACGTAATACAAGTGGCACACCAAAAACGTCTTTTGTTTTTGATGAAACATTTGAAGCAAACCGATTTGAAACATTCTGCGGATCATACCATGTAATCACTGGATCTGGTACACCATCAACAATGCATTCGATCACCACATTCTGACCGACTTCTTGTTTTTGGTTCTCCGGGTCAGTTGTGAACCGTGGAGCGTATTCACGCCGACGAGCTTCCTCTTCGATCTTGGCACCTAGAAAACAGATCGGGTGTTTAATTAAGTCAAACATTTAAAAAATACAAAATATCATGCATACGTACTCTCCGCTAAAATCTTTGCGCTTGTTTCTGCTTTTCCCAGTTCGTTGGTTGCGATACAACGATACAATGCAACATCTTCTTCGGTGAAACTGTCGATCATTAATGTGCATCGGCCATTTGCGCCGTATTCGGTGCGCAGTCGGCCATCAGCAGCAATTGGCGCACCGTCTTTGGTCCTTGGAAAAACAAGCAAAACGGCGGTTTGAGGTTTGCAATTAAATCCAAGCTAACAAACGAATACCAAGCAATTTCCGCTCGTGGCTTAGCATCAACGAAACATTCAATTGACATCGGGCTACCGAGTGGAATACGTCGATCCCTGAGTTGCACATTGAATATCGGCTTGTATCGGTCTTCTTCTGGTTTCTTCTTGTCTTTCGCAGCTGAAAATCATAGGTGTTCATTTTTAAGAGTTTTGAACATTTTTAAACGTATTTTTGACATAAATCACAGACGTTTGACAGCAATCGATCCAATTGATTGTTCAATTCCAGCGACGTTTGTGGCCACGCATGTGTACTGGCCAGCATCCGATGACTGCACCTCTTTGATCGTAAGTCTCCATCGGTTGTCGCTCATGTCTTCACTGATCACTCGAGTGTCCAACGTAATTTCTTCCTTGTTGCGAAGCCTGATAATTTCCATGTACGCTTTATGTTTACTTTCTGCGTGAAATTTATTTTAAAGAAATCAATAACCATTTGACAGTGGGTGTTGGTTTGCCGCGGATTTTGACGTCGAACACAGCCTGAGCACCCTCAGTGGCACTCACAGCGGTCATTGGCAGAACAAAAACTGGAGCAACGTTAGGTTCCTTTGGCGCCTCCGGAACTGCAAAGCAAATTTGAGAATCATTACACAAAAGTTTCTAATTGATCTGGTACTCCAGTAATTTTTAATCCCTTACCTACTAAATCGTTCACTTTTAGGAACAATAATCTCTTACTTCTGACAGTAAGCGCAGCTTCGACTGACGTCACGGACATCTCCAGATCACTCACTTCCACGTGATATGTTGCTTCATCTTCTTTTCGTGCATCCGAAATCACAAGTGAATATTTGCCAAAACCTGACTCGGTGACTTGCCGGATTCTATCGCTCATGGCGAGTAATTGACCATTTTTAAACCTAAAAATGTCACAATGAAAAGTTGCAGAGAACAATATGATAACAAGCAAAATCTAACCATCGTATTGTATTCGGCGATCCTTTGACCTCAACAGTGAAAGTCGCTTCACGCTTCTCAGTGACTTTTTGATCCTCAAGATCCCTCGTTATCTTCAGCGACGGTTCGGGAGGCAGGATCACGGTGAGCTTTGCGCTCGAATCGGCGCTACCAGACTCGTTCTCTAATACAACTTTGTACGTTGCATCATCATCAGCGGCCGCTTGAGCAATTTCCAGTCGGTATTTCGTGTCGCTCAGTTTTTCCGGCTTCACGCGATTGGACGCACGAAGATCGAAACCATTTTTGTACCTGACATTTGGGAGTCATGACATCAGAGTTCTTTTAAACTGCAAAGTAAACTGGAAAACAAACCATTTGATCGTTTTAGCTTTGGTGTTCACTTCGACTTCCAGACAGCAGTCGTTGCCTTGGGGCACTTTCTGGTCGGAGAGACCCTTGAGAATTTGCGGTTTCGGCGGTGGCGGCAGTTTCACCGTCAGCGCCGCGTACGAATCGGAGCTGCCACCGTCGTTGGACAGTGCCACTGTATATTTCGCAGTGTCCTCCAGTTGACAGTCATTAATGTGAAGCGCGTACGTAAAGTCATCAATTTTTTCCGTTTGAAATTTGCCGCCGACTTCAACCGGAAAACCTGCTCTCTCCCATTTGACACTGGTCGGTGCATCTCCAGAGCATTTCACGGTGAAGGTGCAGGGTTTCCCGACTTCGACCATTTGATCCTTGAATGTTTGTTTAGCTAATGAAAACTTAAAAACACCGATTACGATTACTCAAATCATTTTACCAACCTCCAAACCAGAAGAAATCCGTGGTTTTTTTGCAACTATTTTGTTGACGGTAAGTTTGGCCTGTGACTCCACTTGTCCGCCCTCGTTTTTCAGAACGACTTTATATTGGCCAGCGTCCTCGAGTACTGTTTTCTTAATCGTGATCTGGTATTTTGTGTCAGCCAAACGTTCCGCTTTTATGGCTGTCCCGTCGATTGTAAGCTCTTTTTCGTTTTGGTACCTGAAAACAATGCGTTTCACAATGTGGAAGTGTCAAACAACTGAAAGTAACCTAGAAGAGATGATGGTTTTTACAAATTGTGTGAACAAACACTTTGAACACCAACAGAATTTACCATGTCACGCTCGATACCTCAACGGCGACTTCAACAACAAACTTGACTTCTTCGCCGGCGTCCACTGTCTTGTCAGCAAGTGGCCGCACTATGCTTGGTCCGGGCACTGCAATTGCCAATTACACACATGCTTTGTTTTACCAATTGCAAGAATTTTCAAATAAATCAGTTGTTTATCTTACAAGTAACAGTTGCCTTTGCGGACGATTTCACGCTTCCGGCCGAGTTTGCCAGTTCGACCGTGTAATCGCCGGCGTACGACTGGTCGACGTCGTCGATGGTCAGTTTGTATTTGTTGTTATCCAGTTTTTCAATGTGCACACGACGATCAGTAGCGGCGTCTAAAGGTTTGCCGTCCTTGAACCATTTCACGGTCGCCACCGGACCGGACGCTTGCACTTCAAACACGAGTTTCTCGGTGCGCGCCACCTTCTGATCGCTCAACGGTTTTGTGATCACAGGCGCTTTCACTGAAATCAGCGCGTATATGAAAACAAAAACTTATACAGTTAATTGAAGAAACTGAAAACTTATTGCATACGTTGGACAACACCACTCGCTTCCGACGTTGTTTCGCCTGCTTTGTTCTTCAACTGCACGGTGTACTTTCCTGTATCATTTTCTTGTGCGTCGCTCACTGCCAACTGCAACTGACCGCTGATATTGTCTGCGCTGATTGAGACCCGCTTGTCTGGCGATTTTTCTTTGCCGTCCTTTAGCCAAATGATAGCAGGCAGCTCTCCACTGGACACGTCCACCTTGCATACGAATGTCAGTGTGGCACCCACATCGACCGTTTGATCTTTCAGCTTGTCCGTGAACGTCGGTTTTTCGATTTTTTTTTCAACTGAAATTTTACTTAACAATATTGTTTTATTGTTATTGCTGGTATTTCGACTCAACGTTTATTTTTTGGTTCAGCTTTTTGCCTGTTAGATCGCCTTTAGTTTCTGCTTGACCGCCAGTGTTGAATGCGATGCATGTATACGACGCCACGTCAGTCATGGTCGCGTCTCGGATGCTTAGTCGCTGGCGTCCATCCGGAAACGATTCTATTTTGAACTTGTCGTTTGCAGCGATTGGTTCGCCGTTTTTCTGCCTGAAAATGTTAATTATAAATTTGGACAAAACTTCTAGCGCATAGCACTATGTTTGATTATAATCACAAGTCTTTATCATCTTGACATTCACAAAATCGCACCCACCAAACAACGCTATCGATGCAACCAGAGAACGCGCACTCCAGTGACACCGGGAAACCTTCGGTGGTTTTTTTCGGTTCAAGTTTTTTCGTCACTGCTGGTGGCGGCTCCAGTTCTTCCGGAACTGCAAATGTTTGATTGAAACAAGTGTTGACATCGTGGTATAGAGCAGAAGACAATAGATTGTTTGGGGAACAGACTGGAAACTTAAGAATTGCAAAGATTTTGAAGCTCCGTTAAACGGTAGAACATTAGCAGGCAAACAATGTTTTGCAATGCACGCAATATATTTGCAGAAAAAGACAAGAAGTTTGTCATTGCGAAAATTAGAAAAATAGATTCATAATCGCACCAGTGACAGTGAGCGGTGCTCTGCAACTGCAGCTGCCAACTGCGTTTGTTGCCTCTGCTTTGTAGTTGCCTTGGTGTTCTGCTTTTGCACCCGGAATTGTCAACTTATGCGTACCGTCGGCGAACGCTTCGATGACGCGCACGCCATTTTTTGGCGACATTTCCTGACCATCTTTGTACCACTTCACTTCCGGTGCTGGTTGGCCGTTCACTTGGCACACGAACGTCGCCGGTTGCCCTTCGTCAACCGTTTGAGCTTTCAGTTCTTTGACGAACGTTGGTGGCACCTCTTCGGCTACAAACGTTGTCAGTAATGTCGGCAATGTTTAAAATATGTGAGCGAACTTTGGTTGGAAAAACTAAAAATGTGCCTTTATTAGATTCATCCAGTTGTTACACCAAACCACCACGGGTCCCGAAAGTTTACACACGGGTTAGTTTCTGTTTGACACCCCACGAAAATGCCAGCACCCAGGTTTTCAAACAAACTAAGATAAAAACAGTCACCCGACTCACTCATGCAGACACAAACCTTTCACAGCAACTGCAGCATCTGACCAGGTCACCCCGACAACGTTGCTCGCCTCGCACCGATACTCCCCGGCATCGCCGGCATTGGCCGCTTTGATTTTTAACGTTTGTGTTCCGTCCGGTTTAGCTTCGATGACGACACGTTTTCCATCGGCAGCCAGCGGTTGTCCGTCCTTCAGCCATTTGATTGCTGGTGTTGGCTCACCGGTGACCTTAGCTTGTAACGTGACTGGTTGATTAATTTCTACTTGACTAGTTGATAATGGTTGTACAAAATCTGGCGCTTCCTCCACTTCTACTGCTTCCTCTATTACTTTCTGTGCTGGTTTTTCTTGCGGTTTTGCAGCTGGCTTTTCTGCCGGTATTTCTGAGTTTTCTTCATCCACTGCCGGTGTTGCTTCTAGCTTTGCAGCTGGTTTCTTTTCTGGCTTTGCAGCTGGTTTCTCTTCAGGCTTTTCTGCAGGAGCCTCCTCAACCTTTTCTGACGGTTTTTCTGGCTCTTTCTCGACAGTTGTCTCCTTTACTTTTTCTTCCGGTTTCTTTTCCCCCGTTACTTTTTCGGCTTTTGGTTCCTCTATCACTACTGGCGCTTCTGCAGCCTTCAGTGCTTCTGGTAATTGTTTTGCTTCAGCCGCTTTTGGTTTTTCACTTTCTTCCAGTGGCGCAGCAACTTCGGTTTCTTTTGCAGAGGCAACTTAAATAATAAGGGTCCCATAAATTATACACACAAAATGCATGGTAGTGCAACGTTTTAAAACTATTTTATCTCATGTGATTGTTAATTTTTTATACCGTTAAACCGCTGTCAAGTTAATAAAGTTTTTTTAACATCGTTGATCAAAAATTGACATTCTAAACTTGCCAATGGATAACGGTATATTTTAGTGGTCTTAAAAGGTTCCCGCAAAGAACACATTCATGCATCATCGTTTTTTTGCTTGCAAACAATTCCTGAAATTACAGGATAGGCCAAAAGTTGTTTAAATTTAAAATTGCTCGTACTTGTCAATGATGAAAGACACTGCGCTGAAACCTGGAACATTTTTAAGAATTGAGCCTTCTTTTGGTGGATTCAAATTTCAGCCTCAAATATGAATCCCTATCGCTGCAGTCAATGGGAACTTTGAACTTTTTTTCAGGTCCTGACTCTTGCTTGCCATTGTTTCTGAGCTACTCACAATATAGTTTGCTCAATGTGGTCGCCGCTATCCTCAGTCATTGTGGCCATACAGCCGGTTTGCGGTCCGTTTTGCAGCGTTCCCGCAGAAACAACGTGACTATTGTTTATTGGTCCTATAGTCTCATTATGGCAATTTGTCTCATTAGCATTTGCTGTCCCGAAATAGTGTTGAAAAGGGTGTTACTGACTAACACCGAAAAATCAGCTGTCGTACTACTTGACTTATTTGGCAATGGATAACGGTGTTTTGCTTGTTATAAACTACCGGTATCTATTTTCTGTAAAAAACAACCGAAAATGGATTTTTTGAACATTGGCCATTGACTATGTCCGTCAATTGTGATTTAATTATCCGACACAAATTGTCCGTCAAACATTATCAGCTAAATTTCAAAAACGTTTCAACGTTGTCTGCTGAATTTTTTTGCTCAAAAAGAAGGCAGAAATTTTGTAAGTGTTCTAAGTTTCAGCTCAATATCTTTAACATGTGACTGATCCGTGCAATTTTAACCTTTGCACTTTTTTGGCCCATCCTGCACGTTATTGCTAATTTTTTTTAGTTTCGCGCCACATTTCAAATTACTTAGATCATTACAGAATGCATCCCACACTTGGCTTACAAACGTTGTTAGAGTTTCCAATTCATCAATTTTAGCTTTGCCACAGTAACAATCAAAATAAACAGACAAGTTCAATATCATGCACTTCGGCATCGCTACAGAACGAATTAATATTTTCATAAAAAACCTTAGCGCACCTTTTGGCTCGGCTTGTTTGATGTCAAGTTTTTCTTCGGTCTTCGCTTGTCCAGCCTTGCTGACCGCTTCGCATCTGTACACTCCGACATCCTCACTCTTGGCAACGTCAATTATCAGCTTCTGCACGCCGGCCGTCGTTGACTCTACTTTGATGTGCTTCTTATCAGGTTTCACTTCCTTGTCGTCCTTGAACCACTTCACCTGTGGTTGCGGTGTGCCGGCTACAGTGCATTCGAGTTCTACCGGTTGGCCAATATCGACTGTTTTTTGTTGCAATGGAACTGTGAACTCTGGCGCAATCATGGTCGCAACTTTCAGCTCGCTTTGCGTGGCCGCTTTGCCAGCGCTGTTTGTCGCCTCACAACGGTACACTCCGACATCTTCAGAATGGGCAATGTCAATCTTTAGTTTTAAGACGCCGCTGTCCAGTTGCTCAGTGACGATGTGCTTTCCATCTGCCTTTACTTCGTTGTCGTTGCGTGACCACTTAATCTCCGGCTTGGGTTTGACGTTTGGCGCCAAGGTGCATTCCAAGTTCACAGGTTCACCCTCATCCACGGTCGTCGGTGGCAATTCTTTGAGAAACGCTGGTGCTACTGCCTGTTCCAGCACCGTCAGTGTCGCCGTCGATTCTGCCGAGCCAGTGGCGTTGGTCAGCTTGCAAAGTATAGCGCCCATGTCTGCCGAAGTGCATTCGCGAATCACCAGTTTAGCGACGGAGTTCTCGACGGCGGCTGTTACACGCTTTCCGTCGATCTTCACATCCTTGCCGTTCAATGCCCAGTTGGCGGCCGGCACCGGTGCGCCGCTGATTTTGCACTCGAACGTTGCAGTCTCTTGCTCGTTCACTGACTGGTCGGCGAGCTGCGAGTCGAATTTCGGCGCAACACCAACTTCTGTAAAATTTAAATCGTCATTTCTGCAGCTGAAGTTTTAGTAAGACTATGCGTATTTTGTTTCCCGTTATATTTAAAAAAAGAAGCACTCAGAAATGCGTCAGCTGTCAGACGGTTTCAATTTCAATAATGACAAAAAACACACTCACCTTTCACTGTCAGTTTAGCATCCGAGCTGATTCTTCCGGCTTCATTGACAAGCTCACACGAATAGGCTGACGCGTCTTCTTTGACACACTCCTTTATTGTCAACTGGTACACATCACCAAGCACTTCTGCTCTAATTCTTTTACCATCAGGCGTAATTGGTGTTCCGTTTTTCTTCCAACTTGCCGTTGGCGATGGAACACCTGTCGCCGAACACTGCATCACAGCGGTCTCTTTTTCAGCCACTGTTACATCGGAAAGCGGCTTTGAAATGGTCGGTTTTACTGTTGCTGCTGAAATGGGGAAGCGTGTAACATATATAATTGTATATACAGATATACATTGACAAGATTAGTAGAAATTCACTAAATTAGAAAGAGGTTATTTCATTTTTTACAACTTACATTTCACTGTTAATTTTGCGTTTGATGACGTTTTGCCCACTTCATTACTCAGCTCACATGTGTAATTGTTGGCGTCTTCCTTTGTGCACTCGGTGATTGTCAGTTTGAACACCTCTTTTACCACCTCGATTTTGATACGTTTGCCGTCCGCTTTCAAATCAGCACCGTTCTTTTTCCATGCTGCTGTTGGCGCCGGTGTTCCTGTGGCTGAACACTCAAAAACAGCTGTCTCCTTCTCATTGACCGTTATGTCGCTCAGCGGTTTGGAAATCGATGGTTTAACTTGAATGGCTGAAATATGTGCATGGTCAATAAGCTAATGTTAACCAGTGTCAGTTTTCAGCAATTTAGAAATTCAAAACTTTACGCACGTTTCACCGTTAGTTTAGCATCGGATGAAACTTTTCCCACTTCGTTGCTCAGTTCACAGGTGTATGTAGCTACATCTTCATTTGTACACTCGATTATAATCAGTCGGTACAGCTGGTTCACGACTTCCACTTTGATACGTTTACCATCCGGCGTTAGCACTGCGCCATTCTTTTTCCAGACTGCTATTGGCGTTGGCTGGCCAGTTGAAGTACACTCAAACGTGGCAGTTTCTTTTTCGTTCACGGTTACGTCGCTTAATGGTTTTGAAAATGATGGCTTTGTTGCTTGTGCTAAAATTTAAAAGAAAAAACTTGATATTTCCTTGATAATTTTCAAGTTAGAACCGTAATCTTACATGTATGTAGGTTTTACCTTTGACTGTGAGTTTAGCGTCAGACGATACTTTGCCAGCTTCATTGACGAGTTCACATGTATAAGTGGTTGCGTCCTCTTTTGTACACTCAGCAATAGTCAACTTGAAGACGTCTTTCACAACTTCCGCTTTGACGCGCTTTCCGTCTGGTGTGATTACTGAGCCGTTCTTTTTCCAAGTTGCTGCTGGGGTTGGAACGCCAGTTGCGGAGCATTCTAACGTTGCTGTTTCTTTTTCGTTCACTGTTACATCGCTGAGTGGCTTTGAGAACGACGGCTTTGTCTGAGCTGCTGAAATAAAACGTTTTCGAAAGACACATAATTTTAATTAACAGTTTGGTGTTCAGACTAGTTGTACCTGTGACAGTCAACTTTGCTTCCGATGACACTTTGCCCTCGCTGTTCTTTGCTTCTATTTTGTATTTGCCAGCATCCGCAAGCAGTGCATCAGATATAACCAGTCGATGCGTTTCTTCGACCGACTCAATTTTGATCCGTTTGTCAGCGGTTATCTTTATAGCTTCTTTGTACCAAACAATGTCGGGCTTTGGTTGACCCTTGATCGTGCATTCAAATTTTGCCGTTTCCTGCTCCTTTATGGTGACGTCGACCAAACCTTTACTTACCGATGGAGCAACATCTTCGGCTGAAATGCAACATTGTTGATACAGGATAGTAGGAAATGAAAATGCTTTGAGACAGTGAAGATGAAGCAAATGAAAGTTCATAGAAAAGCACACCAGAAACGAGAAGACAAGCGCCACCACCGAAAATAGTTACAGTGTTAGTTTTTTGCTCAAATTTACGTTTCAAACATACTAATGACTGTCAATTGCGCAGCACTGATTTCTTGACCAGCGTCGTTTATCAAAATGCATTCGTAACGTCCAGCGTCCGAATAATCAGCGTCAGATATGATCAGTTGTTGAACAACGTGGTCATCCCGAGTAACTGCGTTGCATCTGATGCGCGCGACCATTTCGACTTCTTTTCCGTCTTTTAGCCTGACAAAATAAAACGTAGCATGTTTTTATAATAAATTCAGCAAAACCATTTACCAAATATACAGGTTCTACAGTAGTTTCGCTCACCATTTCACAACGACCCCTTTGATGTCCGGCACGTGACACTCAAAAATCGCTTGTTGGCCCTTTTTGATTTTGATATCCTTTAACTTCGTTATAAACTTTGGCGCTTGAATAGGTGTAACAGCGCGTGCCGTTGGTAAATCTTCCTGAAGTTAAAGAGAATGTGCACCTTTCAAAAAAGACATGTAGATAGAACACTAAATGCAATTTTGTAATAAATTTAAAAAATAACAGAAAAAGCCGGTACCTCCATGGTTATGTCGTCATCGCCCTCGGTTGCTGCATCATCTGCAATTTCGGTGGCCTCTGCAAACGCATCATCTTCTGAAACGTCGTCCATTAACAGTTGTTGGGCGGTACAGCTGACTTCTCCTGCATCGTTCTCTGCTTGGCAAATAACTTCACCAACATGTTTGGCCGAAAAGTTGTCGATTGTCATTGTGCAAACGTTGCCCACCGTGCGTATCTCAACCCCCGGGTCGCCGTGACGCACTTCGCCGTCATTGATCCACCAACGAATGACCGGTGTCGGCTTGCCAGTGAACACAACACGATGCGTTACAGAACCGCCCTCTCGTACCGATACGTTCGACATCCATTCAGTGAAGTCCGGTGGTTCACCTCGTGGCAGCACCAACAGCTTAGCCGACGATGATGCTTCACCATAATCGTTGATCGCTTTGCACAACACCGTGCCGCTGTAGTCGCACGTAATGTCTTTGATGACAACCGTATACGTTCCTTTACTCGACTGAATCTTGACCTTTGCCGATTCGACCAGTTTCTTGCCGTTCACATACCACGTTACATCCGGTGTCGGTTCGCCCAGTAGCACTGCTTTCAACTTGAGCGTGTCGCCCTCACGACAGGTCGCGTCCGACAAAGACTGTTCAAATTCGACAGGAATCGGCCGAGTAACCGTTAGTTTAGTGTCTTGTTGTGCTTCGCCCATTTTGTTGAACGCAACACACCGCAGTTTTCCGGTCATCGCAGCCGACGCACCGCGGATCTCGAGCACGTATACTCCGTTATCGCAAGTTATATCCGTGTCTTCAGTCTTCACAACCAGTTCATCGTTGATATACCATTTGGCTTGTGGTTCTGGATCACCACTAATAAGCACTTTAGTACGCAGTGTGTCGCCTTCGGTCAACTCCAAGGGAGACAGTTGAGACTGAAACTCTGGCTTCTTTCCAACTTTCTTCTTTGTAACTCCGACTGACGCTTTGCTTGTAGCTTTGCCAGCTACATTTTCAGCATGACATTCTACGGTACCAGTCATTTCTGGGGTAATTTCATCAATAGTTAGCGCATGTTCATTTGCTTTATGCGATATTTTAATTTTTGCACCAGATTTGAGCTCTTTGTTGTTTACAAACCATTTGACATTGGGTTCCGGTATACCAGTGACAGCAGCAGACCATTTCACATTGTCACCCTCGTTTACCATCTGTTCACTAAGTTCTTTTGTAAACTTCGGCGCCTCGGTGCGCTCTTTGACAGTCAATTTTGCACTGCACTCGACGGCGCCAGCTTCGTTTTCAGCTTTACAAGTCACGGTACCAGTGTGATCGAGCTTTGCTGCAGGAATCTTTAAAACTGCTTTGCCATCTTTGAACGACATTTCACCGCCCAAAGATTCTGCAGGTTTTCCGTTGATAAACCAAGTGACTTTTGGCGCTGGGTCTCCCTCCACGTGAGCATCAAACTCAACAACGTCACCAACAGTTGCTGACTCGTTGCCTGGCCGACTGCTGAACGAGGGGGGTAACGCCTTCCTAGCAACTTTTATGGTACAGCTGGTCTCGGCTGAACCAGTCTTATTTTCGGCAATGCACTTCAATGTACCAGCATGAGATAATTGGCTAGGAGAAATGGTCAGTTGAGATTTTCCGTCACCTGAAGTAATTTTTACTCCATCACTTGCGTCCGACAATTGTTTACCATTAAGTGACCAAATGAACGTCGGTGTTGGTTTGCCACTTGTTGTCACTGTGGCAGTTGTGATAGTGGCACCTTCTGTGACGCTAAGATCTTTTAATGGTGTCGTAATTTTTGGTGGCTCTGTAGTCGGTGTTACTGTGAGGTCACAATCTGTGCTGGCACTACCGTCGTCATTGGCTGCTTGGCACTCAACTTTGTCACCACTTTTTACAGTGCCTGGTGGCAGTTTCAATGAATGCTGACCGTCACCATTATCGATGATTATCACGCCATCCACTCCATCTTTTAGTGGTTTATCGTTCAATAACCACGTGATTTTAGCTGGATTATCACTGGACACTTTCACCGATAATTCGACGGCATCTTTGTCGTTCAGCTGCGTGCTGACGAGCGGTTTCACAAATTTTGGCGCTTGCACCTCTTGTACAATCAATTTAGCTTTGCTCTCGACGGAACCCATTTTGTTGGTTGCCTTGGCCACCACTTCACAGGCATCCAATGGTTTGACACTTTCAACGACTAAACGATGCACATTATTTGCCGCGATAATTGCAATGCCGTCCGTGTTGTTGTCGACCGGTCGACCGTTCGTTGTCCAAGTGACCGCCGGATCAGGACTGCCAGTGACCTCACATTCGAACACGACACGTTCCTTTGTTTTGGCTGACTGCTCTTGCAGCGGACGAACAAACTTTGGCGGTGTTTCACGAATACGCACAGTTAGTGTAGCATTACACGTGGATTCCCCAAGGCGATTAGAAGCCTGACACGTGACGTTGCCATCGAAATGCTTGCTCACATCGGTGATGATTACCATGTATATTCCATCTTCCGCGATCATTTTAATCTTATCTGATGGCGTGATTGGAACACCATTCGTCAGCCATACAACTTGTGGTACTGGGTCACCAGTGCAGACCGCCTGTCAATGTGTCATTGAATTATGTTTGATGGTAGTAGTGCTTGGCTAAAACAAGACTAATGGAAACTAAAAAACGGGTTATAAAATTAAAATATCATACGTTGACACTTACTTTGAACTTCACGGTATCTCCTTCCCAGCATTCGACATCTTCGATACATTGCTGAAACTCTGGCGCACATTTGTTTTTATCAGGATCAGCGCTGACGATTAGTTTAGCTTTTGATTCCGCGATGCCTTGGTCGTTTGTGATACGAACGGAATACGATCCCGTGTCATCGGCTTGCGCGTCGCGAATAGTCAGTCTCGCCTGGTATCACGGATGCACTATTTGTCAATTCTTGATTAAACTGTTCATTCGAAAACAGTTCACTACTCACCTTTTGTCCGTCGTATTCAATCTTGAAGTCGTTTGATGGATGGATGATTTGATCATCGACCAACCAAGTCAGTTCCGGTTCTGGCCAGCCGTCCACCTCAGTGTCAAATATTGCAGTCTCACCCTCATCGATTTCAACATCTTTGATTTCCCGTATAAACTTCGGATGCATAATTTCGCGTTCAACTGAAATATGTAGTTTCGCTTAGTATTATTGAGAAGTGAAATGGTGCAGATTACATGTGGTAAATGGTGACATACGCTTGACAACGCGAAAGAATGCAGACGTGGTAGCTTGACCATACTCGTTGCTAGCCACACACGAGTATTTCCCGGTGTCTTCAACTTTAACCGGATCGATGGTTAAAGCAAAAAAACCGTCATCATCAGCATAAAATTTGTGTCGCTCGTCCTCATGGAGTTCAACGTCGTCTTTAAACCTGCAGAGAAATATCTTGTGGTTCACAGAAGTGCACGGAGTAATAAAATAGAAACGTCAAAAAGTAAATGGTTGATAGTCTGAGTTTTGAGCTGAAACTTCTGCTGCCATTTCTTGTGTCACAATTGTTGTATTGTTCTTCAGCTAATGCTATTGGTCACAGAACAACAAACAATTAAAACGTTCAGTTTGATGTGCATTCTATGTGACGCGTGTGCTGCATTACGTCAGATGCAAAATGCACTGATTTTAGCAGCCTGAAAATTTTGTGAACGCCTTATCTTCGAAGTTTGAAGCAGTTCTTTAAATTCAGGGTTCTCTCAAACAATTTTTTGAAGAGGATTGCAAAAATTGTTTTGTGTCAGAAGAAACAGTGATTAGGTTCAACGAGTTCGTCTGTCTTCTTCATTTCTGCAGCCTCTCCAGTTCTTGTTCCAAGAAAATTAAAATAACAACATATTTTATTGTGCGAATTATGTCCTTTTACACACAGCACAGCTTTGCATATTTGGGCTGATGTTTTATATGCGTCACACATGCGAAATCAATGGCTGCAAATGTCTGCTGTTGTGTGCCTTAAGCCTTTGATCCGAGAAATTTTAACATAACAAACGGCACAGCAAATTCTACCATTGCTGAGAGTTCTAGCTGAAAACGTAACTTATCTAGTTCTGAGTACGACCTTGGTTTTATTTGTACTGCATCGATCTTCCTTACTTAAGTTGACAACAATTTCTAAAATAATTCACACCTGAAACCCTTACCAAGTAATGTTAGGCAGCGGATAACCAGTAACTTTGAGACACATCTTGGCAGTTGATTCTTGCAGCGATCGGAAACCATACTGTGTACGGGTGACTTTAGTTCCCTGCATATCCAACGTTGTGCCTCCGGCACTGCTGGCTGAACAGAAATTAGTAATTAGCAACACCACACGTATTTTTTTCAAAGTGTGCATAAAATCTGATCTCAAAGCAACATCAATTCTTTTTAAAGTTTAACATCAATTTAAAAATGGTAAAATTCATTACCATAGTCGCCGCTGCTTCCGCTGTATAAACTCGCTGACGATGCTGACGGTGAGATCACTGGTGGACTTTTTGTTTTCTTTCTCGGTGGGCCTTCATCGGCGCCTAGAACAGAAAACTTCTGTTCAGCCAAAATTAAATTCTACTTTTTTTGTCGAAAAGAACATTTTCGTATCGATATGGCATATGTTTTTTATTATGACTGTGTTTGGTGGGCAGAATTCACAAACTGATCCCGTTCACCTTCCACCCGTGAGCTTTTACGTGATGTCGACGAATACTCAGAGAATTCACTTCGCACATCGGTGAGATCAATGAACTCGGTTCCTGTTTCGGTGTCCATGTCTTCTTCGGCTTCTAGATAAAAAAAAATATACACAGTAAATTCACCCAGCTTACCCCATATAGCTGGATCGATTAACTCCAGTCCACCGTAACCAGCATCCTCCAGCTCGAGCAAATAAAGTGTTAATATTGCCTTAGGTTCTGCGTCTTCGTTCTGGCCTCCCTCCTCATCGGATGTATCATGCTCTATACCTTGACGACACAAGCTGCACTCTGAACTCTCATCAGTTAGTGTTTCTGAGTCGCTTTCCTGTTCTGGTTTTGGATGCTCTGAGTCACTTTCCATTGTCGGTAACTAATTGCTAGCTGTTTTTCTTAGCTAATGTTCGAATTTTGGTTTTGGAATAACGCGTATAGTGCGAAAGCAGTGAAGTAGCCGTAGTATATCAAGCGAATTGCGGGCGTAATACAAATGTTATCAAAATAGAACGACGGTCCAACAGCATAATTAAAAATAGAATAGTGTAAAAAAACACGTTGACAGCAACAGCCTCCCAGCAGCGCTACCGCGAGTTAGTAGTACAACCCGCAAAGTCGCGCTTGCACATATCGTTCGACGAAACTACATTTGAATCTTTGTGACTGACAGACGTTTAGACGTACTGGTCCGAAGGCTCTTGGGTGAATTCCTGAGTCCGTCGCTCAATCAATTAAATCTTAATCAGTTCACATATTCAGGGAAATAACTAAGTATTCGCTGAAAAATATTAAATTTAGGTATCACTTAAAGCAAAACAACAACGTCCTTTAAATGGTTAAGTCCGAATCTCAAACGCGTGAAAAAACACGAAAAGTACATTTTTGGTAAATCCAAATTGGTGTAAAATGTTGTGACAAGACAACATCAAACACAAGAAAAAACGGTGATTAAGATTCGAAAACAAAACGGAGTAGAAGCGACCTGTCGCAGAATAGAAGCCCCAAACAACAAAGACGATTTGGTACCACAAAACTTCAACATAATATTTTAAGGGTTAGACATCGAGATGGTGATTTTATTTGCTTCGGTGGCGCCCGGTGCCGGTTATATGATCAACAACGGACACGCAGCAGCTATGACACCCAGCATACATTCGGTTGGTTGCTAGCTGCTAGTTAGTTGTTATATGATAAGCTAGTTCACGGTTGAAACGTGGCTCTATGATGAGCTGTGGGTGCAAAAAGGGGCACGAGCGAAGAAAACTTGTGTACGAGTACGCAAGTTGCGCACGGCACAGCGTTTGTGTCGCAGCAAGAATGGACCATTTAAGAACAGCTGTTGTTCCAAGAATATGCACGCCGTGTTTGTGTTCACTCTCAACGCTATACCAGCTACCGAACATTTTTGCGAATTCTGGCCGAAGTGCGAAAAGCATGTCTAAAACTTTTGCGTTACTGATTCTCGCTACACTCAAGGGGTGTGCACTTGGTCTCTTGCACTTCCAAAATCTTGTTGTTAACATAGCAAAAATACAATGATAAAAACATTTATTTGCTCGAGCTGCTAAGATGTTCGTCCCGTTGGTTTCGAAAAAAAACGACTGGTTTGCCTTTCACTGAATATACAGTGAAAATGAAAAAAACATCAGGTAGCACTTGAATAGTTTTCACTTGAATGTGGCACTCATTTTGCTTTTAACTGTTTGTGTTTTCATGCCATCAAAGTTTTAAACATTGAAAGCTAACGTTTAGTTTTTTTAAATTTCGATTCAAGTGCCTGGCCGATGGTTTTTTTTATTTTGTCGGTACAATACTGCCCCTATTTTGTTTGCTCAAAAGCCAGCAAAACAAAAAATCAAAAGCAAAATTAAAAAAAACTGATAAATGAAAGACAGTAACGTACGTGCAGTGGCTTTCATTTCAATTATTTCTTTCATCCACGCTTGTCGCGCATACTCAGCCGCTGACTCATCTGCTGGCTTCAGATAAAATGTAGGTAAGCTTGCGGTCAAATCGGTGGGCGCCATCACAAAAACGTCCGCATCAGTAGCGCTCTCATTAATATCGTATTTATCGAGCTGAAACCAAAAATATTCAGCTCAAATAACGTTTCAATTTAGAATTGAGATTTCTACCACTTCATCATCTGGTTTATAGATTGCGATTCTAGCAATAAAAAATGTTCACAAGCGCAACCGCAACAAACCCGAACGGTGTGGACGTGTTTGAACTCAGGTAGATCTTCAGGATCCTCAGGCGCTATGAGTTCCGTCATAATAATGCGCGACTTGAACAAAAATAAGTATCGCAGACTACCTTGACCGGTTTTGCTATTTTCCCAAACGACAAATTGCTCCTGAAATACATTGTAAACGTAAAAATTAAATGTGCACAAAAACAAGCAAATGGCAGAAGCAAATTCGTGATGGTGTCATCAAACATAATGGTAAAAACATGTCACTTTTATTAATATCCTGCAAAGAAGTTACACGAATTGATCCTATGATAATATTGACAGGGTGTTTAAAAAACGTCCAAAAACTCTTCCTACCGTATTTTCCCACTACATCATTCTTACACATTAAAATTTTCACCAATAGTAAAAACGTCCTTACCATGCATTGTGCCACAATTTCGGCCAGAATCGCCAACTCTAGTTTTAACCACATTTAATTTTAATTCGAGGCTCAAATTTCATAAAACTTTGAGATTTTCTTTGAGATTTGCACACACACAGAAGTAAATTTATTGAAATCGAATTTCACAGTTCACTCGCGCGTTGTGGTTACTAGAATGCTTCGTTTTGGCTAAAATATTGACACAATGCATGGCTTTGTTGGTGAAAATTTCGGCGCGAAAAAAATGTATTGGTAAATTACGGCCGGAAAAGTTTTTTGACGTTTTTAGTAAAATACCCGGTACACAGCAAAGTATCAAAGCACAACATACGTGTCTAAGCAAGCGGCCAAGTTTGACGACATCGGTTGGGCTGCCGTGTATGTTGCGTATGTAGCTGAGATCGTGTGCACGCTGTGGAACGCTTAGCATCAGTTCTAAGGCGCGTTGTAGACTTTTTGTACTCATATCCGCTCGCGCCGAGTACTTTATAAATTCCTGAAAACGCTTGCGTTAAGAGAACAATTGAACGTTCATTAAATGTATAAAGTGACAACGAAATGAAACAAGATTCGCCAACAGCTCATATCATTACCTAGCTTTCAGACCCATGAATTCAAACAGAGCTTTTATATAACATAACCCGTACTTTGAAATACTGCTGATAACTTTGCAATCGGTGGCGAACTTCTTGTAAGTAGTCGAAGAGTTTCTTGTCTCCCGATTCGACTTTGCCCGATACTTTCTGGAACATATCACAAACAAATTAAAAACGGTGAGCGCAAATGCGCGTTTTAAGTTGTGCAAACTAAATTAAATATGCAACACTTACGTCAAAAAACTGCTTAACTTCTGTTTGCTGGAGGAGCCGTTCGGCCTCTGGTTCATCTCTGCAGTATCTGACATGGTGATCAAAATCGCGTTCCTATAAAAAGCGAGTTGTACCATCTCGACAAAAAATCGGATCACGTTGAGGAAAATAAAAACTGCAAATCGTAAAATCATGTTGAGGAAAATAAAAACTGCAAATCGTAACCGATTGCTTACCAATCGTAAAAAGGTTTGTCCAACTTTACTGGGGTCATCGGCATAATACTGTAGTCCTTTCAGAAGAACGCTAAAAAATTAGGGTTCGGACACTTTTGAAAATCACATGACTTTGAAGTCAAAGCCAAAGTTGTGACAAGTTAAACCATGCGACTAAAAAAACTGAAAAATCGCTCGAACTTCGCATGAAAATTGTATAATTCCTTTAGATTAATAACAATTTGATCCTTGAGATGCCGAATTTCAACTGGTGTGGAAGCGGCTTCGAATACTGGTAAATAGTTTTCGATCAAATGGCGGAGTTGCGCAACGAATTCCTCTTCGGTTCGTAACAATTCTTGATAGACAGTGCTGAAATAAAAAATAAATTAAATAAATCTTATTTGCTGAAATACCATCAGCAGAGAATGGCAATAACAAAAATACGAGCAATTACTTTTAACAAAATTTTTTCGTACCAAAAACCAAAACTTTGTGGATTTCAGGTGTGAATGGTCAAACTAATTATGACGAATGAACAACCGAACGGTGATGATGTTTTTAGCCAGGGCAAATCCAGAAAAGCGTACAGAGTGCGGTCGCGTAGGGCGACCCGCCCATCGAGTTTTCCACTGTCATCAAGTGCTTATACAGTTTTCGGCGGGGCTCGATCCCGCGAACGCATCGCACAGACAGCCATGCGCTCGCGCTTCCACCAAGCCATAAGGGTGACAAATTTTGAATAAAACAATATTTTGAATTGAACAAATGAGCTTACTCTCGCTTCATCAGCGCCTCTTCCGTTGCTGACATGGTTACGCTGACGCCCTCTATTTCGCGTGTCTGTCGTCGCTGCTTATAATAATCCGTTGGTGACTCAAAATACGATCCAGGAACCCATCCAGTTCTTGCTGGTCTGGCCTGCAAAAATTAAATAATCACGCAAATCGCAGAGCTGTAACCCACCTTGTTTTTCAAATTTGCTTTTTAATAGTTTTCAAACATTTATGCTGAACACCTTTTAAACGCTCCGTTAATGTTGAACCGTTTTACAGTGTCAAACTTGGGAAACCATTAAAAAGCGTAACACCCATCTATAACACTTTTGGAAATTTTTCAAAGCTTTTTGCTGTTTAGGATGCTCAGTTCTAGGTTCTATGTTTTGCTCTTCTGCATTTCCACTACTTCCTACAGTCCATCTGGCTTATTTTTTTATATACAACTAACTGATTGGTTGGTTGCACACACGTGCAGTTGATGGATGCAATCTGTGCAGGCTGATGCATGCATTTATGTGATGGCATTGCTGTGTTGTTTATGCTTTCCAAAAATTTGTGATTCGGAGTTTACATGCCTGCAGAGAATGCATGCATGCATCAACTTCACGTATGTGCAACCAACCAATCAGCTAGTTGTATATATTATCCAGATGGACGTTAAAGATTGATTATGCAAGTTATTTTTTAATTTTTTCGCTTTCTAAGGTCCTGGTTGAAGTCACCTTTGTGCGCACCAGCCACGAAGAAGGATTTTTGTTGTCGAGCACTTCGACGATTTGGCCTTGTTCCAACGGCATGGAATCTTTGTCGCCCGCTTCAGGGACAAACTCCTGAATGGCTATGTAAACGGGCAGATTGCGCACATCGCTTCCCTGGAATAAGATTGAAAAAGTGCCGTAAAAATAATACCGTATTACCTCTAATAAACCCCCATGGGGGTTTATTTCTTCAGCGACTTCTGGGGGTGGGGGTTTATTTTTGGGGGGGGGGCTTTATTTTTTGGGGGGGGGGTTTAGGTATTTGGAAACTATTTTTAGGGGTGGGCAAAATGGCAAAAATACCTTCCATGGCAAGAAGGAAGTCGCAGAAACTTCTACTTTTCACAGAGATTTCCTTTTGTAACAGCCTTTTGTAATGAAATTACCACTAACTCACCCATTTGGGGCCTTTGGTAGCACAATTTCATCATTTTCACTGCAACCAGCCACTGAATTCGCTGGGTATGTGTTTCAAACAGGTTTCCAATAATCCCCCATGGGGGATTATTTTTGGGGGGGGGATTATTTGGAAACTTGTCGAGGGGGTGGGGGTTTATTTTTGGGGAAGGGTTTAATTTGGGGGGGGGTTAATTTTGGGGGGGTTTAATAGAGGTAATACGGTAAAGCTCAATGTCAACAGATAAACAACAAAAACCACAAATCAGTATAAAAACACAAACAAAAGCACCTCGGATGAGCAAAAGCAGTATCTTTATTTTGGCCCCGAGACTCAATGCGCGCATAGACAGGTAAACAGTTTCATGCATGACGCTGGTAAAGTGATTCGAGTCTCCTAAATACGGCCGGATCCCCTGGGCTATTTTGAATTGCCACATGAAGATTGAAACTATTTTCCTTCCTGCGTCTGCAAACGCATTCAGTCGCAGGACCAAAAATTGACAAAAAGTAAGATCGCAAAACATACCACGTTTTACAACACATTGTGCATGCATGCAGCTTAACAATAAAAAAAACAGACGTTCGGGTTGTGAACTGACCGTGACCACCTCCTTGCTGGTCGTTTTTACACCGCCAGAGCTCGTGTATTCAGTGATCGCCTCGCGTTCATAAGTGGACGTTGCCGTTTGCGTCGCATAGCTGACCTCGGTTGACGTGATCACACGTTTGTATGTGCTCACACGCGACGAGTACTCGCCGGTGGTCGTGTTCGTGATCTCCTGGTGTTGTTCCGCCATTATTTACACGCGTTTTGCCGTTGAACTGAACGAAAGATGATAAACGCTTTTTTCGTGTTTGTCAATAAACTTGAGGAGCAAGGCCAAAATTAGCTGAAGCAATGCAGTTCGATGCGTGGGCGTGGCCTGTGCACATAAGAGATCATTTTTCATTGAATGTACAAATGTACCACTCAAGGATTATCGATTGCGACAGTGGCACTTGAGCGAAAAAGATCTGCACACACCTCGTCCATAATAAGTCTCCTTGAGAAGTTTTACTGAAAACAACTGAAAAACTGACAGTTTTTCACTAATGATAATGTGCAGCGCGTGCAAACACCGCTGCGCCGTTTCTGATTACCCTGATAATGCTCGTAAAATGGTAGCACGCATACATACCTTCGCGGAGGGAGAAACGTTTTGTTTCGCCGTTGTGTCGTAAATTTCGTGGCGCTCAAGTTCGCTACTGCTGCTACGTTGAATGTGCACACATTGCTAGATAGTCTGCTCGGAGCACAAGTCCCTCGGAAAGCAGAAGAAATATTACGTTCAATGATGATTCCACTCACGCAAATAATACAGCTGGCAGCGCCGCTCCACACGTCGCACACTGAAGCTTTGCTCTTTTGCCATTATCGCGCGTTGCTTTCGCCGCGCTACATTTCCTGACGCTCACTTTTCGTCAGTAGATATTTTCTTTCGCATTCATCTCGCGTAGACCTAGACACAGACAAAACGCGAGCAGCCACTGGCAATGTTGCGCAGCGTATATTATTATTACACGTTGCACCACATGTGTCATAACGTGCGCGTTATGTAATACTCAGCGATTGGGCGGCAAAACTTTGTCGCTTCGTCACTTTACTAGCCACATTTTTGTTTTCTATACAACGTGAATATGTGAGGGTTGCATTCAGTGAGTTTCACTTTTGCAGAGCTGTAGATTGTGCTAAACGCAATGACTTTTCTGAGTTGAACTTCTTTCTTTGTACACGGCGCATAAAATGTTTTCGAAATGTCTTTTTGTTACTTTTACAACTACATTGTTTTGCTGTTGTTGCCCGACGGAATGCTTGTCAGAAAAAAGACTGTTAAAAAATTTCAGCGTTGCACATCAAGCAGGTTGTCCGGGCCTTAATTTACTGGTGTTCGATAGTTGTTGAAACTGACAAAAACCAGTTCAATTCAGCTACACATCAATAAGGAAGTTTTGAAACATTCAGCAATTCGTGACACGACGACCCATGATCGCTTTAACCTGTATTCACAGAACAACAAAAATCCTTAAATAGACCAACCATCGTGTTTGCACGCGAGCACCCAAGTGGACAAATGACTGTCAACGAAAATGCAAAAATGCAAGCAACAAAACCACCAGCAACCGGTTGTGTAAAAAAATTAATCGCACCCAGCTTATGAGAAGACAAATAACCCATTGAACATTATCTGCCGAGTTTTTTCGCTATTTGTCACCCGCCTGCAGTTGCTACACAACCGCCACTTGAGTTGTTGAGTCTTGAAAAGTTATTTGAAACAAGTTGCTAAAAGAGAGTCAGTTTTGTTCGTGCAAAACCGTTTGCTCAGCTGCCACAGTAGCTAACACAATTTTACAACTCAACTCAACAAACAACAGTGAAGATGTTGAGAAGAATTATTGTATTTCCTACTTTTAAAACAACAGTACGCCAATTTTTTGTCAATATGATTACTTGTTGTGATTAAAAATGAAAACAACACAACGTTGACAAGCCGGTGGTGAAAGACAATGAATGACACAAGACGTGCAGTGCATGGTGTAATCAAACTGCAAACGCAAATGTGAATGCTGTTGCGTGTTGTGCCGACATGTTTTGCTGCCTAACGCTCAGCGCATCTTAGCAAGTTCTAACAAAAAATTACACAACACATATAACCATTATTGAAACGTCATTAGCTGCACTTCGTGCTGAAAATTCTTTCTCAAACCGCCAATATCATTCGTCTATTCTGGCCGAATCAACAGAAATCCGTCAAAATGCGCTCCCCACGATCTCCGCTTGTGTGCAGCCTCGTGATTCTCGGTTTCGTCGCCATCGCAGTCGAAGCCCGTCGGCCCCCCTATTTCGAGGATTTCCACCGCCTGTGCGGCCAAGGCCAGAAATTGTTCACAATACTGCTGTTCAGCGAAATGGACAAAGGCGTCAATAAGACCGTCATCCTGCCGCGCTGCATTGCGATGGAGCCGCCTGGTTGCACAAGGGTTGGTGGAGTATGGCGTGACAACTGAACGTCACCAGCAAGACATGTGTCATGATTTGCGGGTCGTAATGACGAAATCACGTCCAAGAATAAGAATGCGCTTTTCGCTCACTCTCAGTTTACTTTGTCCAGTGATTACTTTCATCATGCATGACGATGTAGTGATTACATGTTTTTTGGCGAAACTGCTTGCAAATCGTGCATAACATCCCGGCCGCTTTTTCATTAGATAGCTAGACCCAGAATGGCCTGGTGTACACACGACAGAAATACCCTGTTTCATGTTCAAATTTTACACTATGGGTGCAAATTAGCGAAATGGCACAAGTATGAATATACAGGGTGAGCCAAAAAAAAATATCTGGTTTCAAACTGCTTTCACTAGCGTGTGGTAACACCTTGTGAGCTGAAATTTTCAGTGTTGATACATATATTCACGCATAAGAGATTTTTTCTGACAATTTTTTGGGCTTAGTCAAGTAAATTTAGTTTTACAGCGCAATGTTTGAAAAATCGACTTTTTCGCGCAAAAACAAGTTTTCACAGAGAATCTCAAAACGCATCATTGCTCATAGACGTCATCATCGTCATCAAGGTTCTCATCTGGCAGTGGTTGATTGTCTCGTCCTCTTCTTCTTCTTCTTCGGCCAATTGCCGTCAGATCAGCTGCTGAATGTGCGCGCCATTGTTCTCAACGACAGCGTCCATTCGATGTTGGAAACTGAGCAGCACTTTCTGCCGCAGTCCGACGTCTCCGTCGATTTTGCGAACTGCAAGACGATTGTTTGTCCTGAAATCCTCAACGTTTGTCACCGGAGACGCTCAGATGAGAACCTTAATAATGATGATGACCTCTATGAGCAATGATGCCTTTAGTCGATTTTTTAGCCTTTAGTCGATGTCGATTTTTCAAACACTACGATGTAAAACTGATTTTACTTGACTAACCCAATAAAAAAATTTGTCAGAAAATTCAATGATGTGTTCTGAGTTCTATCGGTGCTGAAAAGGTCTTACCATTTCAACTCAAAAGGTCTTACCACACGCCAGGGAGAGCAGTTTGAAATTGGATACCTTTTTTGGTCCACCCTGTATTATGGGCGTTGTGGAAGACGAGCCGCTTTTTTATCAGCGTGACCAAAAGTGCCACGTGGGCACGTAGTACCCAAACGTTTAAAAAACACTGAATTACGCAATTAAAACTTAACACAGAACACCGAAATCAATCAAATTCATACCACGACAGGGTTGCCGCTGGGAGGAGTCGTGCTCGACGCACCCCGACTGGCGCGACGGCGGCGGCATCTCGATCTTTGTGGCCGGTCTGAATACGCGACTATATCCGGACGGATCGGTCGCCACGTAAATCTGGTTTTCACGTTTACCCGTTTGATCAAAGAACAGCAAACCAAAACACGAAGACACTTTCGTGGAACTACAAGGAGCGTTGTTGTGTCAAGGCCCATTTATACCTGACTTATGTAGACGTATGCAGACGTACGTCAGGTATGAACGGTAGTATGCAATAACACGAGACCTAAAGTGGCGTGCCGTGCCGTACCTAAATGCACATACGTGGGCATAAACGGGCCTTTACCGCAAACGACCACAAATGCGCCGTTTTTCAGAACGGAAGCGTGGTGCTGTCAAAGTTTGAGCTCCGACTTTACGGACTGCCGGTGGCGGCACCCGATTTGGAATCAGCACGCGACGTCCGTGGCGCACGGACCGGGCGAGGTGATGCGCAACATCAGACTCGTCGAGCAAGGGCAAGTTTGCACTCGAGTCTTCGGTTTGGCTCACTCACAATTTAGAAAAAACTCAGAGTTTAAACTATAAAATGAAGTTACGGACTTTAGAAAACTCGAGTCACTCGAGGTCGAAGTGTGCAAAGCAGTCGTCACTCGTGCGCAGTGCGAAAATCCCAGATAATTAGACCGACCGACCATAATTTATTTGCTTATTTTCTTTATTCGATCAGATGTCACAAGCATTTCAAGTTCTTCTAATTGCAAATATAAAAGTGTCACGAATGTTACAAATTCAGCAAAATCAAATTCAAATCTCACAGCACTATTATATTTTGTCTAGGTAATTGTGGCATATAAAAGCGACTAATACGCATAAAAAAACAAGAAAACGAAGATTCACTTCGATTATGACCGATGCGTTTTTTCATTTCTGAGAGCTAAAGCTAAATGTATGAAATAATGCCAATGCAAAAAGCAATTATGCTCGTCAGTTTGTTGTTTGTAATCTGCAAAACAACGGACGGTAAGTTAGCAATCAACAAATGCAACAAGTTCAAGCCTGCATGTTATTTGAAGAGCAAAGTGCTCTGTTATGATAAACCATGACAGAAAATAATGAAAAAGATAGTATCACAGCACAACCAAAATAAAGATCAGGATACGAAATATCTCTAGCATCTGGCAACGTTATGGCTGGGCGGTCATCAAGAAAAGAAAATGGCCACAAATCGATACAGGCTCAAACAAAGAAAAGGACGCAATTCAAAGGAGAAAAAATCCAGAAAGGCGAATAGAAATTTACAAGTAACTGAGAGTGAGAGTTGAAACAGCACAGCACACACCGGTTTTTTCCAGCAAAGTCACTCAAAATACTTGAGATCAAAGCCAAGTAGCACGTCGGCAATCTGCGTCGACAACGATACGAGCTCGAAGGGCGAATGCGTCGCGATGTGGCGCGCATGCGGCACGCTGTCCGTGACCCAGAAGTGCTCCAGCAGGCCGGGCGCCTGCTCGGCGGTGAACTTGCGCCAGCTGTTTTGCGGGAAAACGGCGTGCGTCACGTACGCAGACACCGAGGCGCACTGCATCGCACGTAGCACCTGCGCTCGAAGTGGGGTGCCACTCAGTTGCGGGTAACCATGGATTCTACAACGCCAAACTCATGCACCATCCAATCAACTTATCTTCGGTGAATGCGTTCGTGTATCATGAAGCTTTTGGGTTCTGCGACTCATTGCGGGCGCAGACGCAGAAAGGAAACTCTAGTTTCAATCTTTGTGTGGCAATTCAAATACGTCCAAAGTTACTCGGCTCTATTTAGGGGAGTGGAGTCGGATTATTTTGCCAATTTTGAATTGCCGCGTCATGCATGCATGAAACTGTTTATCTATGCGCGCATTGAGTCTCGGGACCAAAATAAAAAGGTAATAGTTGGTTTTGGACTTGTTGCAAGGCAAAACCTTAGATCAGAAAACCGCGTTGGCCATTTGGAAAGCACGCTTTGGTTTCGCCTGAAAGCAGGTCTGAAACGCGGTTTATCTCAGAGGACTCACTTTGATCGTTTCGATTAAGGTGCCACCCGTTTGCGCGAGATCATCAACCAAGACCACGTGTTTACCGACCGCCTCGCCTAAGCAACAAAAAACAATAAAACCGGCTTTTTGTACTCATGCTAATCAGAAATCCACACGGTTTAGGAGAAAAGGAATGCCGACCTTCTTTGTGTTTGATGTATCGTTTACTGCCCTCGCGCACTTTCGAGAAACAAACGTTCTGCCATTCGGATGGGAAATACTGATGGAATCGTTTTTGAGCGCCTTCGTCGGGAAACGCGACGGCGATGCTGTCGAGGGGCACGTGCGCGAATGCGCTCTTCACCACTTTCACCAACAGTGGAATCGCAGTTTCCAGTCTGCAAGTCTCGATTTTGCAACATTGAAAGAAATGAGTTTTGGCATCACTATCTTCTCTACAGTCAAACTCTAAATTATAGGGAATCAACTGATTAACTGGTGATTACGGTACGCATGATTTCTGTGCAGGCATTGATGTGGGGGCGGTGTTTGCACAGAAAGCAATCCTGCCGTAATCACCAACGAATCAGCTGATTCCCTATAATTTAGAGTTCCACTGTACAAACTCATGGAAAACACAAGTTCAACGGCTGAACGCACAACTAAAACTGAACTCGACAACCAACAAGCAAAAACCGCTCGCAACCTCGGAATGACGTTGCTGCTGAAGTAAAAGCGCTCCTGCAGCGCGTGTATGTCAAAGATCATGATCTGCGTCGGCCCACGCGCGGTCGTCGGCGTTGACGAGAGCATGATCGCAAGCGTCTGACACACGAGACAACAATTCAACACTAGTACAAGTTACAGTGCAATCAGCTGACTGGTTGGTGAATGGTGATGCAGTGCTGCGGAGGTGGAGACTGGCGTCCACAGGAAGGCATGCGTCGCGTGAACCAATCAGCTAGCTGGATATAATATAGGAACTGACTGCACAACCTCCATGACATGAAAACAACAAAACTGACAGCGCACATTGGCGGTGGCGATCTGTCCCTCATGATCGACGCGCTCCATGGTGCCGGTCGGGAAATACGGCAGCAACACCGTGACCGAGTGAGCGAGGTAGCGCGGCAGCGCGTAGATCAGACTGATTTGCTCGAAGATCACGTCCACCGAGTGGAAGGAGGCAATGAAGATCACTGCAAAAATGAGTCATGCTCGTCCATTATAGTGATCCATTTGGTGTACTTAGTGGTTTTTCAAAGAGTTCCACCACAATTGCCGACCATCTTTGCCAGCCAACTCCTTCACGTTGCGAATGAACAGATCGGGAAAGCCGTCGCGAAATGATTTCCATTCGATCAACGGTCGCAGCTCAACATCGCGGTTTTTCTGTACAAAAAAAACGAGCACAAAATGATTTGGCAAGGTCTTGTTGGGAATCAAAAGCACGGTTGCTTTTTATTCTCACCGGAGTTTGATACCTTATGGTTTCCGGAACCGGTGCGCGACTAATATTAATAACAAAAACCAACAAACCAAGGTGCATTCGTTGTTAGAGGCCGATGAGGCAGCGGCCATCTCCAGAACACGACGACATTCGCTGACGGTCTCCTTGGCTAAATGCTCTTGGCTTTCGTGGTACAAGATCCAAACAGGCTTGTTCGCGTGAATCTGTGACAAAAACACACAAACTGAGGAAAACCACGACGCAGCTTCTGCACCCGAGCGAGCCCGCTAGATTGGCCAAATTGCGTCACTACCTTGCACACCTGTTGGGCGATGAACAACAACAACAACAAACACAAACGAGTTTCGCGCATAAACAAAAAATTCAGGTGGGAAGACAATCCTGAATTGTGAGAATGCAGCACAGCAAGCAAAATCGTCGCACCTTCTTGCACTTCACGCATGCCGTGTGCTGAGAGGTGAGCGCGGCGGGAATCATGGCTGTGTTAATGACAGTCGAGCTCGGGCAGACATTTGGGCATTCGATGTTAGTGTGTCAGCAGGCTAAATAAAACTGCAAATCATGCAAACTTAGCACAAGTATCAGTGAAGTGATGTTGCTCAGTTTTAGTGGTAGAATAACCAGCTTTCTTTTTGATTTCGGTGATTAGGGTTTAGAGTTGGCACAATAAACCGTCGCTCACACATTTAACTCTAGTCTAAATTGATTAATTTTAGAAAGGATACATACCGCTAGGTTTCCAAAGTTTAGCACTGTTCTGTTGTCACGCCATGTAACTTCCCTGTATCTCCAATCTCACCCACAAGAAAATTTATGTTGCCATAATTTCCCCTCACAACCATCACAACCAGTGAACGGTGAACCACCCCCTCCTACCTCCGCAGAGCACCCCAGCACAACCAAAATTTGGCTGTGTTCAAAAATCCCTGTTTGCTGCAGCCAAGTCTGCACATTTGCCTGAAAAACGCTAAATTTTGCCACAAATTCTTTGAAATTGCAATGACGGATGTCAGGTTATCACATATGCTGCATATATTATGGACTTTACAAACGGAAAATCATGATTTTTGAACAAAAATTCATAATTGTGAATAGTTCCGGTCCGGTGTGTGCGGGTGTGGATGGTACAGTCAGGTTTTAAAAGGGTATCGCGTGACTCCACCGCAGCCCCTTCGGTGCGGACTAAAACAACAATGGTCTAGCGTGCTTTGTGGGGCACCAACCACCGGACCGGTTACCCCCTCATCCTCGATACACTGATATGAATTTTTATTTGAGACAGACACTCAGTGTTATCACACTCGCGCGACATCTCTCAAGGACCAACCAAGGTGCATTCACAGATTTTCAGCAAAATTCACTAGCTCTAGGTCACGAAAACCTATTTCATGATCATTAACGCGCCTTTTCTGCAAATCGCAAGCCAGCCAACATCAACCAACTAAATTCTTTTCAGCAAACCGTTGTATTCACAAGGTAGGCAGAACCAGCGATCATGACGGGCGACAGAGGACTCGCGACGGGTTCGACTTCGATTGAGGACACTGATAGCTGAGCTGATTCTAACGTCGTCACTCGTTTTGTCGCTTTATTGTTCCAGAAATCAGGGCTAAGAAGAGATAGAGAAGCTCAGAAGTACCAAGACGCGGAGAGGGGTACTAGAGCTGTTAAAAAAACAAACATGACGTTTTTTGATTTTTTTTTAAATTTTGAAAATAAAAGTTGTGCTAAATCAATCAGGGAGCATAGTTGTTCTAGGGGGGCTTGGGGGGGCGGCCGCCTCCCCCCAAAATTTTCGAATCTATCTCTATCAAACAGGTTTTTTCGGCTCAGCTATTATCTATCTGAAAATTTTTGTCTTCGAAGACATAAAATAAAATAAGTCAATTTTTGACCAAAATTGACCATTTTTGCTAGTAATTCTTGAAAATTTTGCTAATTTTAGGTAAAATACGCGTTTATACTTGATTTTTAGCGTATTTTTAGCAGGGTCCCGTCATAGTTGTTCCAGAGCCGAGGGGTTGGGGGGGGGCGATATAGATAGCTGGAGCAAATTTTCCCGATAGATAGATAGCTGGAAAATTTTGGGGGGGGGGGCGCGGGGGGCGTAATGCATCATTATTAAAACAGGTGCATGTGCAGTGGCGGTGGCCCTTGCCCTTTAACACAGGAAAGAAAAAAATGCAAAAACTAAATTGATCATTTTCACCTTATAAAAAAGGCTTGGCTCAGGATTAGGTTTAGGATCAGGAACCTACAACGACTCATTGCAAGCAACCTCTGATCAGAAATCAAAAAAATCAGTTTTAAGTATGTATACAAATCCGCGGGGGGGGCCGGGCCTAGGGTTGTAAAAAAAAAACAAAAATCGTCATTTTTGTTTTTTTTTAAATTTTTAAAAAAAAAAAATTCAAAAATCAAAGTTGTGCTAAATCAATCAGGGAGTCTGAAGAACCACATATGATATGCAAGCGCCTCCCGAATGACTCCCGTATGGCGGAACTTTGCAGATTTTGTTTTGGTGACCTCAATTACCCCTTTTCCAAACCGTCACCATGCCTCTTCTTGTGTTTTGACCTCCAAAACGTCACTAATTGTCCCCAGCTAAGCTAATGCTAAAGTGAAGACAAACATACCGCCTTGAAATTCGATCAATTCTTCTGATGGTGTCGCGACGACACGACACGAAGCAGCAACCAGACAACGTAGCGCTTGCAAACGGAGCAGCGAGCACAATCGGACGCTCTGCGAGGCGAATCGTCACCTTATCTGCATCGGAAATGGTAGGCTAAGCTTTGGGACGCTCAAAAACTTCATCGCAGATGTTGTCGAAGCCTAAAATCAGTCGGTAAAACGGCCCAAAATCGACTGCTAAAGGTTTTACGAGGTATAATCAAAAAAAATTTTTGTTGAACTTTCGAAAAATTGTGCCAAAATTGAGGTTTTCAGAGCATATTAGAGGAAAATTTTTCGAATTTTTTTTTTTAAAAATCGGCATTTTTGTTTTTTTTTAATCACTTTTTTTTAAAAAAAAAATTTTCATTTTTGTTTAACAACCCTAGCCGGGCCACGTGACTTTGGGGGGGGTAGAGATGTCAAGAAAAAAAATTTCTATTTTTTTTTCTTTAAAAAAATTTTTTTTTAAATTCTTTTTTAAATGAAAGTTGTTCAGAATTTTTCAGGGAGTCCGAATATCACCATCTGAGGAGCCACCGACTTACCATATGACCCCCACTCATATGGGAGGAGGGTGAAAATTTCAGACTTGGTTTCGGCGACCCCATTTTCCCACCGACGACATCACGTCTCGTGTTTTGCCTCTCAATTCACCTCAAATAACACGGAAACAAGTTCAACAACAAACCGGTGTGATCATGCTGACGACACGAGGCGAAACAGCAACGAGCAACCAACGAAGTTACGCTTTGGCAGACAGTGCAATTTCGACCTTTCGAGATCCTGAAAAACGATGCGTAAATGTGAGTTCTCTGCTTCTATCTCACCTTATCGCCCATCGGCATCGGAATTTGTTGAACTAGCCTTTGCGACGCTCAAGTACTTCAATGCGCGAGTCGATCATCACTCACCAAGGCTGAAAACAGTCGATAAATCAATCCAGAATACCACCTGCAGCGTTGAAGACTAAGTGACAAGGTAAAGTCAAAGAAAATTTTTGTTGAACTTTCGAAAAATTATGCCAAAAACGGCATTTTCAGGGCACATTAAAGAAAAAATTTCAAAAATTTTTAATAAAAAATGCTCATTTTTTTACTTTAAAAAAATAAAAAAAATAATTTTTTTTGACCCTTACATCTCTAAATGGACCTAGATATGTCAAAAAAAATTCCTATTTTTTTTTTTAAAAAAATTTTAATTTTTTTTTAATCAAAGTTGTTCAGAATTTTTCAGGGAGTCCGAATATCACCATCTGAGGAGTCACCGACTTACCATATGACCCCCATTCATATGGGAGGAGGGTGAAAATTTCAGACTTGGTTTCGGCCGACCCCATTTTCCCACCGACGACATCACGTCTCGTGTTTTGCCTCTCAATTCACCTCAAATAACACGGAAACAAGTTCAACAACAAACCGGTGTGATCATGCTGACGACACGAGGCGAAACAGCAACGAGCAACCAACGAAGTTACGCTTGCAGTGGCAGACAGTGCAATTTCGACCTTTCGAGATCCTGAAAAACGATGCATAAATGTGAGTTCTCTGCTTCTATCTCACCTTAGCGGCATCGGAATTTGTTGAACTAGCCTTTGCGACGCTCAAGTACTTCAATGCGCGAGTCGATCATCACTCACCAAGGCTGAAAACAGTCGATAAATCGATCCAGAATACCACCTGCAGCGTTGAAGACTAAGTGACAAAGTAAAGTCAAAGAAAATTTTTGTTGAACTTTCGAAAAATTATGCCAAAAACGGCATTTTCAGGGCACATTAAAGAAAAAATTTCAAAAATTTTTAATAAAAAAATGCTCATTTTTTTACTTTAAAAAAAATAAAAAAAAATTTTTTGACCGTTACATCTCTAGGGGGGGGGGCGGTCAAAATTATGAAATTTGATAGATAGATAGCTAAAACGCTAAAAAGCTATAAAAACAGCAAAATAATGCTAAAAATACACCAAAAATCGAGTATTGTATAAACGCATATTTTACCTAAAATTTGCGAAATTTTCAAGAATTACGAGCAAAAATGGTCAATTTTGGTCAAAAATTGACTCATTTTGTGTCTTCGAAGACAAAATTTTTCAGATAGATAGCTCCCGTCAGCCGTCACTGCCGGGTCCCTGCATAAATTTTGTTGTTTCTGACCAAACAAGCAGCTTGTTTGCACAAAATATTCTGTATTTTACAAAATTTTCTGTGTTTTTCTAAGGCAAAAATTTGGTATTACCCGTGCGATCCCGTGCACCCCCCCTCACGAAATTTTTCTGCCAGTGCACCCCCCTCAGGAAAATTTGCTGCCCGTGCACCCCCCCTCACCGAGGAGGCACCTGACACCCCCCCTCTAAAATTTGGCAAACACCCCCCCTCACCCAAGGTCCCGCTTTCGCTACTGACGGTGCCCCCACCCCACCCCCCTCACCCGACGGTCTCTGGTGCTCTGGGGGGGGTGTACGGTACCCCCAGTAGCGAAAGCGGGACCTCGGGTGGGTGAGGGGGGGGGGTGTTTGCCTAATTTTAGAGGGGGGTCAGGTGCCTTCTCGGTGAGGGGGGGTGCACGGGCAGCAAATTTTCCTGAGGGGGGGGGGGTGCACTGGCAGAAAAATTTCGTGAGGGGGGGGGGTTAGAGATGTAAGGGTCAAAAAAAAATTTTTTTTAAATTTTTTTTAAAAAAAAGTAAAAAAAATGAGCATTTTTTTTAATTTTTTTTTATTAAAAATTTTTGAAATTTTTTCTTTAATGTGCCCTGAAAATGCCGTTTTTGGCATAATTTTTCGAAAGTTCAACAAAAATTTTCTTTGACTTTACCTTGTCACTTAGTCTTCAACGCTGCAGGTGGTATTCTGGATTGATTTATCGACTGTTTTTAGCCTTGGTGAGTGATGATCGACTCGCGCATTGAAGTACTTGAGCGTCGCAAAGGCTAGTTCAACAAATTACGATGCCGCTAAGGTGAGATAGAAGCAGAGAACTCACATTTACGCATCGTTTTTCAGGATCTCGAAAGGTCGAAATTGCACTGTCTGCCACTGCAAGCGTAACTTCGTTGGTTGCTCGTTGCTGTTTCGCCTCGTGTCGTCAGCATGATCACACCGGTTTGTTGTTGAACTTGTTTCCGTGTTATTTGAGGTGAATTGAGAGGCAAAACACGAGACGTGATGTCGTCGGTGGGAAAATGGGGTCGCCGAAACCAAGTCTGAAATTTTCACCCTCCTCCCATATGAGTGGGGGTCATATGGTAAGTCGGTGGCTCCTCAGATGGTGATATTCGGACTCCCTGAAAAATTCTGAACAACTTTCATTTTTTTTAAAAAAATTAAAAAAAAATTTTTTTTAAGAAAAAAAATAGAAAATTTTTTTTTCTTGACATCTCTAGGGGGGTGCACGGGATCGCACGGGTAATACCAAATTTTTGCCATAGAAAAACACAGAAATTCTTGTAAAATACAGAATATTTTGTGCAAACAAGCTGCTTGTTTGGTCAGAAACAACAAAATATATGCAGGGACAGACACAAACGTCAAGAAAAATGCAAAAATTACGGTATTTTTGGAAAAAATAGAGATGAGGATGAGATTGACCACCGTGAGGGGGGGTGCGATCCCGTGTTTTCTCGCGGAGGGGGGTGGGGGGGGGAGTCTAGTACCCGTGTCGAGGTAAAGGGGGGAGGGGGGGTACACGTACACGGGTATCTGCCCGTGCACGGGCAGGATTTTCGGCTGAGGGGGGGGGGTGGACCCCCGACGGCCCCCCCACCTAGAGATGTAACGGTCAAAAAAAAATTTTTTTTATTTTGATTTTTTGAGCTTAAAAGCTTAAAATGAGCTTTTTTTAAATTTTTTTTATCAAAAATTTTTGAAATTTTTTCTTTAATGTGCCCTGAAAATGCCGTTTTTGGCATAATTTTTCGAAAGTTCAACAAAAATTTTCTTTGACTTTACCTTGTCACTTAAGTCTTCAACGCTGCAGGTGGTATTCTGGATCGATTTATCGACTGTTTTCAGCCTTGGTGAGTGATGATCGACTCGCGCATTGAAGTACTTGAGCGTCGCAAAGGCTAGTTCAACAAATTCCGATGCCGCTAAGGTGAGATAGAAGCAGAGAACTCACATTTATGCATCGTTTTTCAGGATCTCGAAAGGTCGAAATTGCACTGTCTGCCACTGCAAGCGTAACTTCGTTGGTTGCTCGTTGCTGTTTCGCCTCGTGTCGTCAGCATGATCACACCGGTTTGTTGTTGAACTTGTTTCCGTGTTATTTGAGGTGAATTGAGAGAGGCAAAACACGAGACGTGATGTCGTCGGTGGGAAAATGGGGTCGCCGAAACCAAGTCTGAAATTTTCACCCTCCTCCCATATGAGTGGGGCCGTAGGGTTAGGGGAAAAAAATCCGGATTTTTTTAAATTAAAAATTTTTTTTTAATTTTTTTACAAGTTAGGTTCGTTCGAAGCGTCTCGTCGAGCTGAGTTCATCTAGACTATTTTCAGAACGATCCGGAAAACTATAAGAGCGAAAATCGTGTTTTATTGAAATTATGTCCATTTCATAGAGGGAAAGTTGCATTTTCAACAGTAAAACAGGACAATTTTTGACGTGTACTTGAATATTGAACCGTTCTTAGTTGTTCCTCTTTAGAAAATTACCAAAATTTGACTGTGTTCAAAAATTCCTGTTTGCTGTAGCTAAGTCGGCAACCCCTGTCGACCCGGTCGCCCCCCCCCCCCCAAGACACTTACTTTCAGGTTCAACCAGCTATGCTATCTGCCACATGGCGAGAGCCCACTCTTCAAATCATCGTATCGAAAACACGTACCATGATTTCGCGATCACGTTGCGGGCAACTGACAGACGCAAGTTTAACACGTTAGTTTAGCTCAGCACGCAAGTTTTAACATGTGGCCATGTTATCGGGTATCTGAAAAACGGTCGTGTGATGTGGTATTAACCAACATCTCCGCTCCAATTGTTTAACAATATATCGCACAACTCCATTGTAGACCTATAACATACGCCAATCAACAAAATATCATGTTCATCTCATGGCCTACCGACTGAAAAACATGTTCTAAGTTGCAAGAAAACGATTTCTGAAACGATATTTCAATTCAGTTAAGTCATTTCAACGCTAAAAATTGACTCTAGAAGTCATCCAAATCGAAAAACATAGAGTACGTCGGTCAAAATGGCCAAATAATGACATTTACCTAAGCACACAAAGAAGTTGGGAAGAAAATTTGGTTTGAACTTTCAAGAAATTATGCCATAAATCGAATTTTCAGAGCAAAGTAGAAGAAAAATTTTTAAATTTTTTTTAAGTTTGAAAAAAAATCCAAATTTAAAAAAAACGAAAAAAAATTTAAAAAAAATTTTTCAAAGCCCCTAACCCTAAGTGGGGGTCATATATGGTAAGTCGGTGGCTCCTCAGATGGTGATATTCGGACTCCCAGAAAAATTCTGAACAACTTTGATTTTAAAAAAATTTAAAAAAAAATTTTTTTTAAAGAAAAAAAAAGGAATTTTTTTTGACATCTCTAGCCCCCCCGCACTTTCGGTTGCCCTTCTTTTCTAAAAACCAACACGCTCGTTGTCGGACATTATTTAAACGGACCTAATTCAAATCCTAATCCTAAAGCCTAATCCTCAGCCTAACTTGATCCTAACCTAATCCTAACCTACAGTCGAACTCGCTAAAATGTGGAATCAGCTGATTGGTCGGCCGAGGGGAGGCTGCTCACACTCCGCACCCTTCTTTTTTCGTGGATCTGGATTCTATTGAATCGTGTTTCTTTTGAATGAGTGTGAATTTCCAGCACCGTTTTCATGCTAAAAATAAACTCAAACGGTTGGAGAACTGCAAAATTCAATTTTTTTTATTCAACAGCTCAAAATGCATTTTTACTGACGACGACGACGACGACGTCGTCGCTTTATTTTTACGTGTGAACTGAAAGACAAAAGCCTGAAATGAGTGCGCTGTGTAGCCAGCTGAAGGGGTTTCATTCCTAGCTGACCGATCGACATGCGTCCGCAATTAAAAAAATGTGTTCCGACTTCGCGGATGACGACGACACGACGATGACTTTGCTTTCATTTTTCATTTTCACCGTTTTCAAGTTGTTTTTGGTAAGCTGCTGTGTTCATTTACTTGGTGCACGCAGCAAACCATGCACAGCTCACTCCTTTCAGGCTTTTATTTTGCAGTCCACACGCAAAAATTAAGCGACGACGTCGTCGTCGTCATTAAACAAAAAATACATTTTTAGTTGAGCTGTGGAATAAAATTTTTCTAAATTTCGCGGTCTCTAACCTTTGAGTTTATTTTTAGCACAAAAAGGCTGCTGGAAATTCATAAAAACACGTTTCAATAAAATCCAAATCCACGAAAAAAGAACGGTGCGGAGTGTGAGCAGCCTCCTCTCGGTCGACCAATCAGCTGATTCCACATTTTAGTGAGTTCGACTGTAAGCCAAGCCTTTTCAGAAAGGAATATGTCAGAACAATTGCGTTTTGAACAAGTTTTTGTTGAGGCCGGAGCGTGTGCAGGCGCGCTAGTGGATCATGAGCATGAGCATGCCGATGCCGCGTGCGCGTGCGTTTTAAAAAAGAAGCGCCAGCCCCACTTTCGCTACTGGTACCCCCATAGTTGTTCTAGGGGGGGGCCTGGGGGGGCCGCCCCCCCCCCAAAAAAATTTTTCGAATCTATCTCTATCAAACAGGTTTTTTCCGTAATGCATCATTATTAAAACAGGTGCATGTGCAGTGGCGGTAGCCCCTGCCCTTTAACACAGGAAAGAAAAAAATGCAAGAACTAAATTGATCATTTTCACCTTATAAAAAAGGCTTGGCTTAGGATTAGGTTTAGGATTAGGAACCTACAACGACTCATTGCAAGCAACCTCTGATCAGAAATCAAAAAAATCACTTTTAAGTATGTATACAAATCGGTTTTTTCGGCTCAGCTATTATCTATCTAAAAAAATTTCTCAGCCAGCTATCTATCTAAAAATTCTTGTCTTCGAAGACATAAAATGAGTCAATTTTTGACCAAAATTGACCATTTTTGCTCGTAATTCTTGAAAATTTCGCTTATTTTAGGTAAAATACGCGTTTATACTTGATTTTTAGTGTATTTTTAGCATTATTTTGCTGTTTTTATAGCTTTTTTAGCGTTTTAGCTATCAATCTATCAAATTTCAAAATTTTGACCGGCCCCCCCCCCAAAGTCACATGCCCCCCCCCCAAAGTCACATGCCCCCCCCCCGCGGCCCCCCCCCAAAATTTTACAGCTATCTATATATAAGGAAAATTTGCTCCAGCTATCTATATCGGCCCCCCCCCACCCCCCCGCCCACGGTACTGCTATGGTGTCATTTCGCCTCACATTGTGAATTCTGAGCATCCGTTGAGCTGTATATAGTCTCCAAGCGCTCGCTACTTTGTTTGGTTGCTGTTTCGTGTCGTGTCGTCGTGACGTCGTCATCGCGATTGATCGAATTTCAATTCAAGCCGGTCGGTAAGCTGTTTTTCAGTTTTAGAGATTGGGATTGGGGTAGGGTTGTTAAACAAAAATGAAATTTTTTTTTTTTTAAAAAAGTGATTAAAAAAACAAAAATGCCGATTTTTAAAAAAAAAAAAATTCGAAAAATTTTCCTCTAATATGCTCTGAAAACCTCAATTTTGGCACAATTTTTCGAAAGTTCAACAAAAATTTTCTTTGATTATACCTCGTAAAACCTTTAGCAGTCGATTTTGGGCCGTTTTACCGACTGATTTTAGGCTTCGACAACATCTGCGATGAAGTTTTTGAGCGTCCCAAAGCTTAGCCTACCATTTCCGATGCAGATAAGGTGACGATCTGTCTCGCAGAGCGTCCGATTGTGCTCGCTGCTCCGTTTGCAAGCGCTACGTTGTCTGGTTGTTGCTTCGTGTCGTGTCGTCGCGACACCATCAGAAGAATTGATCGAATTTCAAGGCGGTATGTTTGTCTTCACTTTAGCATTAGTTTAGCTGGGGACAATTAGTGACGTTTTGGAGGTCAAAACACAAGAAGAGGCATGGTGACGGTTTGGAAAAGGGGTAATTGAGGTCACCAAAACAAAATCTGCAAAGTTCCGCCATACGGGAGTCATTCGGGAGGCGCTTGCATATCATATGTGGTTCTTCGGACTCCCTGATTGATTTAGCACAACTTTGATTTTTGAAATTTTTTTTTAAAAAAAATTTTTTTTTTTAAACAAAAATTACGATTTTTGTTTTTTTTAACAACCCTAGATTGGGGTGGGGTTGTTAAAAAAAACAAAAATCGTCATTTTTGTTTTTTTTTAAAAAGAAAATTAAAAAAAAAATTTCAAAAATCAAAGTTGTGCTAAATCAATTAGGGAGTTCGAAGAACCACATATGATATGCAAGCGCCTCCGGAATGACTCCCGTATGGCGGAACTTTGGAGATTTTGTTTTGGTGACCTCAATTACCCCTTTTCCAAACCGTTACCATACCTCTTCTAGTGTTTTGACTAGGGTTAGGGGCTTTGAAAAAAAATTTTTTTTTATTTTTTTTCGTTTTTTTTTTAAATTTGGATTTTTTTTTCAAACTTAAAAAAAAATTTGAAAAATTTTTCTTCTACTTTGCTCTGAAAATTCGATTTATGGCATAATTTTTTGAAAGTTCAAACCAAATTTTCTTCCCAACTTCTTTGTGTGCTTAGGTACATGTCATTATTTGGTCATTT
Source organism: Theristus sp. LFF4_11 (assembly GCA_030248135.1). Taxonomy (NCBI): domain Eukaryota; kingdom Metazoa; phylum Nematoda; class Chromadorea; order Monhysterida; family Xyalidae; genus Theristus; species Theristus sp. LFF4_11. Next base: position 26,408 of record JASANC010003299.1, on the reverse strand, counting down.
TGACCGACGTACTCCATGTTTTTCGATTTGGATGACTTCTAGAGTCAATTTTTAGCGTTGAAATGACTTAACTGAATTGAAATATCGTTTCAGAAATCGTTTTCTTGCAACTTAGAACATGTTTTTTCAGTCGGTAGGCCATGAGATGAACATGATATTTTGTTGATTGGCGTATGTTATAGGTCTACAATGGAGTTGTGCGATATATTGTTAAACAATTTGAGCGGAGATGTTGGTTAATACCACATCACACGACCGTTTTTCAGATACCCGATAACATGGCCACATGTTAAAACTTGCGTGCTGAGCTAAACTAACGTGTTAAACTTGCGTCTGTCAGTTGCCCGCAACGTGATCGCGAAATCATGGTACGTGTTTTCGATACGATGATTTGAAGAGTGGGCTCTCGCCATGTGGCAGATAGCATAGCTGGTTGAACCTGAAAGTAAGTGTCTTGGGGGGGGGGGGCGACCGGGTCGACAGGGGTTGCCGACTTAGCTACAGCAAACAGGAATTTTTGAACACAGTCAAATTTTGGTAATTTTCTAAAGAGGAACAACTAAGAACGGTTCAATATTCAAGTACACGTCGAAAATTGTCCTGTTTTACTGTTGAAAATGCAACTTTCCCTCTATGAAATGGACATAATTTCAATAAAACACGATTTTCGCTCTTATAGTTTTCCGGATCGTTCTGAAAATAGTCTAGATGAACTCAGCTCGACGAGACGCTTCGAACAAACCTAACTTGTAAAAAAAATTTTTTTTTTAATTTTTTTTAATTTAAAAAAAAATCCGGGTTTTTTTCCCCTAACCCTAGTTTTGACCCCCAAAACGTCACTAATTGTCCCCAGCCCAAGTGAAAATACACATACCGGCTTGAAATTCGATCAATTCTGATGATGTGTCGCGACGGCAGGACACGAAACGGCAACCAGACAACGTAACGCTTGCAAACGGAGCAGCTCGGACGCTCAAATTTAGATTGCGAGGCGAATCGTCACCTTATCTGCATCGGAAATGGTAAGCCAACCTTTGGGACGCTCAAAAACTTCATCGCAGATGTTGTTGAAGCCTGAAATCAGTCGGTAAAACGGTCCAAAATCGACCGCTAAAGTTTTACGAGGTAATATCAAAGAAAATTTTTGTTGAACTTTCAAAAAATTGTGCCAAAATTGAGGTTTTCAGAGCATATTAGAGGAAAATTTTTCGAATTTAAAAAAAATCGGCATTTTTTTAATCACTCTTTTTAAAAAAAACAATATTTGATTTTTGTTTAACAACCCTAGATTGGGGGATGGTGGCGTTTTGAAGGTCAAAATGATATCGGTTTGGATTGGAAAACGGGAAAAGGGATAAATGAAGCAGGGAGCGAGCCCGATTTTTGGCGATTTCGCTGGGGGGCGGCGAGCCAAAATTTAGTGGGTGTTTTTTCTCCGGGGGTGTCGTCGACCCTAAAATCGTTGGGGAAGGTGCGCATCCGACTGAGATGCCAAAATTTTAGGAAAGGGCTAAAAATGTAAAAATTGTTTTTACAATGTGCAAAAAAGTTCTAACAATTAAAAATCTAACTGGCTACTGGCTAACTGGCATGTGTGTGCAAATGGTACGTTTTTGTTGTCACGTTGCCGAAGTTTTTTTGTTAAAAAAACTAAAAAGTAACCCGTTTTGTTGTGTAAATGATAAGAAACTTCAAAGGCGCTAAAAAGGATGAATGCGTTTGAACCAAAAATTCGGCTGGCAGTCATGAGTTTTGGCTGTCCAGTGAATAATTTTGCTGTGGTCTTATGGCACGTGTGGTATTTAGGTTTTCTGAGATCTGCGGTCTTTTGGTTGCGAAAAATGTCTAAATGTGTGGTCTTTCGGTACGTGCGGTTCTTTGTGCGCAAGCTTTAGGCCCCTCCCCACGTGACGACACCCCCTCGAAAATGTTTGTTGGTTGATGGTAGACAGAGATTTAAAAGGATTGAAATGTTTTCTTGTTGAATTTTTGTTTTTTCTTAATCTTCTTGAAAGTTTCATCGGCAGTCCATTTGTAACAGTCAAAAGTTTTGATTTCAGACGGTCTCATATTAGGCCATTTCGAATCATCAACATAAAATTGAGTGCACAAAAAGCGAATATCATTATTTTGTTTAAGAGTTGCAGTTTTTTGTCCTATATGGTACAAACCAGCAGCGGCTACTGTGACGTGGTCGTTATGCCCTTGGGGGCAACGGCAACACGAACCATGCAGCCACAAAGTCGAGCAGAGCAGTACTGCTGCAGTGCGCTCATTCGTTGCACTCGCTCACTTTATAAAACGAAGCAATGTTATCAGTTCGCCTTTTCATTTCCGTCGTTGCATTCTTTCTGTCGGCGTGCATAAGCAGAGAAGCCAGAATATGCCGGCAGTGGCCCCGTCGGTGCGTCTCTCTGGCCGCGTGTTTATTCTTGTTTCAGTTTCAGCAGCGCATTGCGGTTGCTTCTGTAGAAACGCGGGGCCGGAAGGCGCCATGTTCGCTTGCATCCATGTGAAGCGGTGCCAAGCAAGAATTGATTGTCTTTGTCGCTGGATGCCATTTTCTGCTGTGCTGCGTCTCTTCTTGCTTTTGCTTTGCTCACCGCTTTCAGAACATTGCCGTTTGTGCAAGTATTTTTTATTTTTTCACCGAACGTATGCAGTCCGCGGCGCTTTTTATACATGCTGCATTTTATGCGGTCAAAACAGAAATGCGCCAACGTGACTCTCATCACTCTTGTTTTTTTTCGAATAACAATCTTCGTACGCACAGTTCTTGGTTCTTTATTGTAATTTTCTCTGTAATTCGTGTTTTGTTTCTGGTCCGTTGCATTTCCTTGCCACTGCCCAACTCCGCACTACACACATGTCGTCTTGATTCTCGCAAGTGTAATGTAAGCTAATTGATTGAATCTCAGACAAAACATCACGTTTCCAATGCTCGGGGCAAATGAGCACATGCACAGCTGCCAATTGGCACATTATGATTATGATGCTTCATTGATGGCTTAGACCTTGGGCCTAAAAATAAACAATTTGTGCTCGGCTTGCTGCTGTTGTGTGTTTCGCCGATTTTAATACGTGCACTCAGCGCAGCGCAATTTTCTGTCCTGTGCATTTTTTTTCTTGGTTATGGATGATAATGCGTGTGTTGTGTCTCGTTCAGTGCAATTCTGTGCTTTCACTGTCTGCTTTGATGATAATCGCGTGCCAAGCCAATCATTGGCGCACTCACAGTCATCGCATCATGCACGTGTGCTTTCAACGGATAATTCTGAAAAGCAGGCACGTTTCCATCCGTTGCAAGTGCGGCTGGCGCGAGCTGCCTGCATGCGTGCAGGTCTTTGCACGCAGGGGCGGTTAATGATTTCATTTCGGAATGCAAGACAAGGCTACAGTGAAGCTTTCGCATCCGAGAGCGCAGAGGCAGAGCAGAAAGAGCGAGCTGGAAAGAATGTGCGCAATGTTGTTTCAGCATGTCGTTTTCATGCTTTCGTGGGCATAATAACGAGTGTGTGCGTGTCCATGTTCATACCGTTGGACATGGACGCCCGGCCCGCGTGTGTGTGTTTGCAAACGCCGCGTCATCGGCAGTCATATTACTCATTCTCACTCAGTCACTATGTAACATGCACCACCGCCGATAATATACATGTACTATGTATACAGCGAGACGTGTTATGCATGTGTTGCTCAGTTGTTCACTTTATATATTTTATATTTTTGCTGGTGTCGAGTGCTGGTGTCCGTGCGGTATTATTTATATTTTTGCTAAGCCCCCTGGATGTAAACACGCTCACCTTAATGCGCGTATCATGGCTTTTTCATCATTCTGTGTGGCGGCCCCGCCGGAAGTGTTGGAGTTGTGTTGTCGTCATGTTTTTTGCTCTTTTCCGTTTTTGTTGTTGCTGCGCTTGATTTAGTGATGTTTAACGAGTCATTTTTGCGGTTGTTCACAAAATATGTCGCGTTTAACTTGTTTTCTTGTCGTATTTGTTAAGCTGCCTAGTAGTGCTATCTTATGATGGAACGTGACGAGCGATGTTTTCCTAGATCGCTTCTCAACAGCGTTGAATGCAACAGAATACTATTGATAAGAGCGAAACTATTACACGTAATAATACACCACACTGTGAAAGTACACCATACTAGCTGCACTTTTAACATCGGGCAGCAGGAAACCGTCACAGTTTTCCTGCGTCAGAACTTGTTTCGCCGAGCGGGTGTTATTATGTTTTCAGAGCAACTTAACGCAATGCTGAACAGCGTGATCTGTTTTGGTGTTGCTGCTCAGCAGCTGGCGCACTCCCATTTTTTATAATTTTGTTATAAGCACAAATAATTGTCTTGAAATGTCTTTTGCAGACTGAAAAACAATCCAAGAAGCAGTTATACGCCCAAAATAACGTTGTTCACCATTTATCGACAGAAGGCAACCCGCTGGATGATGATGTACTGATTATTCGTATTCAAACTGATCGTCACCGATCGTGAGTGAACGCTCGGCACATCGAAATCGTTCGCATCGAAGTTTCGCAACAGTCATTTTTGAAGTTTTTTTTTTGAATGCCGCTAACGAAGCGTGCCGTGTCGCCGCCTGAGGCCAGTCGCCATCGGCTGCCACCGAACGTGCGACAGGACGAATTGGAATGCGTCGCCAATGGTTCGTTTCATGTTTTCGGAGATTTCAGTGTCTATTTTACGATATTTGTACACACCCACACAGCTGTTTTGATTTTGGTACTGTTGATTGGCCGTTGGTGTGATTGATTAGCGTTTTTCTTCTTTGAGTTTTGTATTTAGAATAGAATAATTTTGTGAATTGAATTGAACTGTATCTTAGTAGCGGACTTTCGAACTGTATCAAGCCGTAAAAAACAAGTGCGAATGTTTTGAAGTTCTTTTGAACATTTCGTTCGTGCGTTGCTGTATTTCAAATATCAAAATCCAACAGACGCTTGCGTGCCAATATAGCGGCATTCATGAAGCAGTATTTAATGGCCGCGTAGCTTATTTTAACACAGCTACGTTTCACTAAATACTGCTTCATGAATGCCGCTTAACCCGTTCCGTTGAATCTCACAGGAACATTAGCGAATCTGGTGCGACAATTGTCGTCGTTGTCGAAGCACGCCGAGGATGTCTTCGGCGAGTTGTACCACGAGGCGATGAAAATCGAGCATCGCTCAAATACGCTCTCGAATCGAATGGACCGATTAGCGATGAAGGTCACAAAGTTGGACAGCAACGACGACGAAAGTGTGTTGTGTGCGATTTAAGGTTTTGTGGGCACTTGAAATAGCCTTCGAACTCGTTCAGTTTACTCCAACATGAAACCATTAATTTTCAGCTTCATTGCAAGACATCAGTCTTCGAAAGCCTTTCAAAAGCAACGCGTTGGTGGACCAGCAATCGTTGAGCAGACAGACGCTGCCGACCGCAATGACCGAGTGCTACAATCGATGTGACCCACCGCCAGACTTGGATGCTCTCAATCAGTATCGGTCAGTTTGCATTTTACATATTTTGAATTTTTTTATTGGTTTTGTTTCGCTTGATCAGAATCCGTAAGCGATTTTGTTTGATTCTTTGAATCCGGTCATCAATTCTTTTGTTGTGTTTTTTTTAGCGAAGACGGCAAATTTGGCGTGAAATTCTACACCGACCCGGATTTCTTCTTTGACCTCTGGCGACAAGAGATGTTGAAAGATGGCGAAAAGAAAGTGAAACAGGTTTGGGATATTTCTTGGAAGTGAATCCTGTTTTGAGTATCTTTGAGATTCCTCAGGTTTTTGATTCGCAATTTTGGTCACAGATTTAAGTTAGGTATCTTTCTTTCATTCCAAGTTTTTTGTTTGACTTGCCATAGCTGTGTTTTCACTTTCTCATTTCCATTTGGTTCGTTCAGCCGAAGCCCCGTCTGCCCGGTGAGCTTGTCTCGGGCGCACCGAGCAGCAAGAAGAAACGCATTCGCCAGCCGCGCGACACGCGCGAGGAGCTGGTGAACAGGGTGATTCGAAAGTTCCCGGAGGAATACCAGACGCCCGAATTCCTGCGTCAGGCGCATGCCGCACGGACAGCAGCGTATGGTGGTTGGTGCAATTGTTGCGTTTTTGGGTTTTTTTAGTTGCTCGATAATTGCGAAGTAGTAATTTCGAGTTGTTTCCGATAACTCAACTGCATTTTGACCTTGAGCTTTTCCCGGGATCGTTTGGGTTATGAACGAGGGGTGTGGGTCGTAACGGCAGCTCAAAGCTTGTTGAACGTTTTTTCTCTGCCCTAAAATACCGAAGATTGGACATTTGTTTCTAATGCGGTTGTAGACACCGATGCTAGGACCAAACCAACTACAGTCGACCTCTATAGCACATCAAACTAGCTGCTTGGTTGACACATGCATTCTTTGCATGGACTCACTCCATGCATCACGTGCAGAGATGTGCATAGGGTGTTCCTAGGGTGTCCCGGGACAGGCTAGCGTCGCGCGTCGCGCAGCGCCTGAGGGGCTACGTCGCGCAGCGCCTCGGTTGAAAGAGACAAAATATTCACAAACGAAATAAATATTTATATGAAATAAAAAGTTAAAAATTCGAACATTTCAGTTGACTGACTAAAACAAATCTTCAAAAGTACGTGTCTTGCTACTTTTGTTGGCTGTAATGTATTTGTATTTGAAATCGCGCTGCGCAATAAGCACATTTACAGTGGTACAGATAACCAGGGTTTTTTGACGCGAAATCGTGCGCCAATGACGCAAAATAGGTTTGGATACCGCAAAAAATCGGTCGTTTGCGTCGCTTTTTCCGTTTCTCTCAATTTTTGAGGACTTCAAAAGAATGTTTTCACGTAAATTTGTTTCAAGATCCGAAATTTTTTAGCGGCGCAAGCCATGGACGGACACCTTATGTTTCGTTTGACAATGGCAATCATGCAATAGTCATGAATTCATCGTTCGTTTTTTAGATTGTTCAGTGTTTTGTTGACAACGGTTCAATTCAATGTAACAATATTTTCGTTGTTTTAACCGTATCAACGATCACGTCCAAATAGCTTTTTGTTCGCTCCACTTCTGAACATCTGTTTTTTTTTATTTGAATGGGTGTCATAGACGCCGACATACTTTGGATGACATTCAAAAATCGTAAGGTAAAATGCGATCTCAGAACCTATTTTTGAAAATTTTCTTCGCTGCGCGAAGACTTTACAAATTACCATTTTTCATTTAATTTCAAAGGCAAAGTCGCCTGCCGAACGTAAAAACCTTCAAAAATGTAAAATTTTCTTTTTCAGCACTTTTCATATCTAAGAACTTTTCACAACTTGTTATCATAACAAATCTTATTTTCAAGCGAGAAATCAAAATTTGGGTATCCCCTCTGGACAACAAACGCAAATTTTCAAACATTGTGTTAGTTTCAAGCTGTTTTGTTGTTGTTTGTCTGTCCACTCGTGGTTTACTGCCATGTTTTTTCTTCCAGATGGGTGCAATTTGCATCTTTTTGGTTATTTGAATCCGGTTTTTGGAAACCTACAATTGCATCGTAGAACTTTGAGTCAAAATGCAGAAATCATAAAAAATTGTTCATCAAAAAAGGTATTTTGCGGAGCAACTTTCAAAATTTTTCTTCGCATCGCAAAGACTGCCCCCAGTGTCTATTTATTTTTTCACTCGGGCATGTTCAAAGATCACCCAGGAGATGCAAGCTGCTGTGTTGTTTTGAATCTCAGAACGTTCCTTTTGCAAGGACTCTTCGCCTCAGGACTTTTGCAAGCACACAGCATACAGTCAGACAGATGCAGTGTAGCCGTGTTTTTGAGAGGTCAGTTCTTTGGGACACAAAATTTGCGGGAAAAAATGTGGTGGGGTCGACGTCGCGCAGCAACCCAACCCGGGACAGGCTAGAATTGTCTGGCGTGCACACCTCTGATCACGTGACCACCAAAGCAATCAGCTAGATCTTTTGGTGATTTCTGTCTGCAACTGTTCACTGTGCGCAAGTGATGCAGGCAACCACGCGCACATGCAACAGCCGCCACCAGGCATGATCCGCACGGAGACATACCAGTCGCGGCCGCCACCAACACAACAACAACAACAGACAGCACTGGTCGCCAATGGCGGTCATTACGTGCAGCGACAGCAGCAGCTGCCTGCGAATCATTACGCCGCCAGCAGCGGCTACGCGTCCGCCACCACCGAATCGCTCAACTCGACGCCGCACGTCGGCGACTTGCCGCATCAGCAGCACTTGTATCAACAGCAGCAACACGTATGATAGCGGGTTTTTGTGGATTTTTTTGGATTTTTTTTTCATTGTTTTACGGATCCATTCTGCCTAGCCGATGCCCTTCAATGACTGCAAGAGGTTGATTGGTGGCATCATGCGCATGCTGGAGCGAGCGGTCTGTCCTCTGTGCGAAATTAGTGCATCCAAAGCAATCAGACTGGTAGCATGCAACACACAGGTCATTATTGAGCATCGACGGATGAGAATAATTCACCACTATTATTAGGTGCATTACGCGAATCAACAGCTGAATCGAGCGGGAGGCGCTCAAATGGTGCCGCAACAGCAGCAACAACAACAGTACAACGACAACGTTGACCTGTACGCGCCTCTGCCGCATCGCCAACAACACCAACAACACAACGTTGGTGCGCATTACAGTGGCTCTACACCGCCGTCATCGTCATATCAAGCACAACAACAACAATACCAACAACAACAACACCGACCGACACAACAACATCAACACCAACAGTCCAACGTCATTTACTCGTCAGCATCCACGAGCAGCGGTCTCTACGGCCAACCGCAGGCTCCGCCGCTCGACTACTCGACGACCGCCTCGTCCACGAGCAGCACGCCGCGTCAATCGAACATGCCGACCTCTCCGTCGGCCGGCTCCGAACTGTCCGGCCGTTCCGGCGGTCGCGGTTCGACGCCCGTCGGCCAACGACCCGCGCACGCACCGCCGGCGCCGCCGCCGCTGACGAACGGCATTCGAACGCACATGCAACAGCTGCAGCTGGGCGACTTTGACGCGTCGGCGCACGGGCCAGACTCGCCCGACCTGCCGCCGCCGCCGCCGGCCTTGATGACCAACTCCGTTATGTCGACAGCCACTGAGAAACTGCCGTCGCCGCCGCCGGAGTTCGCGAACAGGCCGCCATCTGACCGACAACTGGCGAGCAATAGCGCCAACACCAACAACACAGTGACACCGGCGGGCAGGATACCGCCCGCACCGCCGCCGCCGCCGCCGTCGTCGATGATGATGAAATCCATACCGACCTCCGTCGGCAACAAGAAGGACACGAGCGCAGCGGACGGCACGGCGGGCGCCGCCGGCCAGAAGGCTCACAAGGCGCCGCCGCCGGCGCCCGACCCGCGCAGCGATCTGCTGAAGGCGATTCGAGAGGGCATACAGTTGAAGAAGGTGGACAGACAGGAGGAGAAGGAGCGCGAACAGGCGGCTGTGCAGCAGGGACACGACGTCGCGGCGATACTGAGGAAACGCATGATGGACGTGATGGGACAGGACAGCGACACGGACGAGTCCGAGAATGAGACGTTCGAGGATGAGTGGGAGGACTAGGCATTCGGGCAGCATGGATTCGCGATCAGCGATGCGGCTGGCTTTATGACGCTCGATAGTGCTGTCTTGCTTGAGTCGATACAGTTGAGCTGAAAAACATTTGAGCTGTCACGTTTGTGCGTTCTTGGTTTGAAGCTAGCATACTGATTGGCTGCGACAAGCTGCTTTGACAAATCAGTGAACTCCATTCATTAGCAGCAAGTCAGTTGATTGCCTATGATTTACAGTTCGATTGTTTTTGTACAGTGAACTGCTGAGCGTCATAGAACTGGCTGCAATTCGCTTGTTTGACGCTTGTTCAGTTTGCTTGCTGTTTTGAAGAAGAGTGTTGCTCAGTTTGTATTTATTCGTTTGATTTAATCTGTATTTATTATTGCACTTTTTGTTCAGACTGGGTGATTCGGGTTCACGATTTCAACTGGAAATGCTAGAGGATGTATCCTATTGAGTTTAGGGTCAAAACTATGCCAACAAGGGTTTTATTGTTGATTGATGGTTGCAAATGCAAATATTCTTTTGCCCAGACTATAAGATCTGTTTGTGGTAAAACACCTTCGGCAGTTCTGCCTGGTGTCCGTCGCACTGACGAGCCAGGGGGCACCGCGGTATGCGTCTACCTGGCGAAACCGCAAACAGCGAACTTGTATTGTATTGTATTTTAATATTCTGTTGCTATCATTATAGAACCGAAAGTGGTGACTAATGCTTTTTGAAAGTTATGACAATTGCGCTTTACCTTGTAAGTCGTTATCTTCATGGATTTTTCAGTCGTAGGTTTGATGATTTTTTCTTGTTTTCTTGTCTGTTTTAACGACATCGAAAACATGTCAAGTTGAAAATCATGTCGTTACAAAATTATCGGCAGCTCTAACTGTAAAGAACGAAGGTAAAGGGAACGTAAAATATAAAAAAAAACATTTTTTGTGACCGTTTTCAATTTCAAAAGATTTCTTGGCGAAATTCGATGTTTTTGTTTATATTGCTCGCACATTTTTTGCACAGTACTTGCTTTTCCGATCCGTTTGAATATCCATATTCTGGTGTGCCTAACATTGTTTTTGTTGTTGTTTTCGTTATGGATACAAAAGATTTTTTTGTTTTATGGATAATATTTATTGAGCGTTTTGTTGCTATGATTTGTTTTATTCGGTGTACTTGTGCATTTTCTGTTGCATTCTGCATATTCATCAAAAAATGTACACTTTTGATATCGGAGCTAATAAGTTCTTTATTTTTTATACTATCTTCACCATGTGATTTTTGATTGATTTTCTGATCTGCAATTTTTGTTTCAAGAAAACGAAAAAACACATTTCTACATGCATCGATTGCGAATAAACTGAAAACACCACTATCTTCGAGCTTGCATAATGTTCGGAAGGTGAAACAGCTAAAATGTGCTGTATGCATTGCAAATTTTCTTTAAAGTTTTTGCCGTTCTGCTAAAGTGGTGGTTGCTAAAGTCACCCAAACATTTTTTTACCTTTTGACTTGTTGTGTATCTGTGCTGTGGAGTGACTCAGTGGGAGAAACATTTCAATGTCTTGGCGTTGAAAAGGGGCAGTTTTACGTGCGGAATTGTGTTTTGACTTGTTGCCGAAATTTGAGATAGCGAGAAGGTGTGATAGTTGTGTGTCGCTTATTGAATGAAGCGTGTGCGTATGCCTTACCTGTGTTGTGTCAGAAGCATGGGGAGTGGGAATGTTTACTATTGTTTTTGAAAACCGTTGCAAAATATATTGACGAAACCTCGGTTAGTGACAAAATCAGAACCATTTGTGATGCAGAAAGAGTTCTTGAATGGGGGTAATTAAAGGAAAGAAACGTTTAGTAAGTTGCTCAGCCAAGAATTCGCAGGTTGTCGGTGCGTATCAGACGATTAGTCGTATCAGACGATTAGTCAGACGACTATCAGATTTAGTCGCACCCTCTCAACCGCGCACTCCTTCCAAATTGCATCAGCACAAGAACGCCGCGTTATTTCGTTTCTTTTTTGCGTTCACCATTCTTGACTTGTGAACGATTTTCTTGGCTTGGCGTCCTCTCACCCAACAGAAGTGCGTGCGTTTTGCAAGGTTGTTTATGTCTGATGATGATTCGAACTGAAATGAACTGAACTTTTTCAGTACATACTAGTCAATTCATGTATTGCAACGTTAAAAGATCATCATTTGTGTGCGTTTTGATAGTGTTATCACTTTCGTTTTTTTCGGAAGAGGGATTTGATATTTTATTATCGACGTTGTCGCAGTGTTGTTGTCGTACACACACGCAGGGAGTGTTATGATTATGAGCGCGTTTTTCCGCGTATCACTGCAAATGGATAATTCGCTGGCTGGGTGTGAAAAAAGGCGAATCGACTTTTTTCGCAACGAAGTTTTCGTTTCAACGCCGCACATTCTGTTCGCTGTTGTGTTTGTGGTGTTTGTGCATCGTTGCATAATAGTCGTGCCTTGTCGGTGTTGTTGTTGTTAAATGCTGCGAAATGGTTGATGTTGTTGCGGCCTAGCAAAGTGCTATGTGACTTTTTTCCTGGCAGAAAGCGCACTTTTTTGTTATCATCAACGAACTGACGAAGTCAAAACACCTGCCGCGCTGCTCTGTGCGCATTTTGCCGACTGAAAGGGGCGAAGAATGGTGGAAAAAGTTTTTGTGGTTTTTTTTTGGCAAGGCTTCGCTGCTAGCCGTCGAGCACGGACGATTTTACACAAAGAATGAAGAATGAAGAAAACATGAACGACGATTTTAGAAAGGAAAATCGGAGAGATCTGAGCAAACAAAAACAAGTCAGACGAATGCAGATTCGATAATATTTCGGTCGCACGAAGAAACGTTCGCTACATTTCAGAAGTATCGTCACAAACGTGCAAACGCCGATGCGAGCGACGTGCCCGATTCGCCAGCAATTGCTGGACGCACTGCCGTCGTTCCGTCAGTTCCTCTCAACGCATCTGACTGAGCGCGTTCATGGCGCCGACGCACGACAGATCGTTCACGCACGCGTGCGCAACGTCGGCCGGCGGTTTCACTGTTTTGCCGTTTTTTTTTTGAATGACTCGGCAAAAGTTGATTGGCTGATTTTGATGAGCAGAATTTCATCAGGAAGCTCATGGATTTTTTTCATTTGGACACACACACCGAATTCAGCAAGTTGTTGTTGTTCATCTGCGTTGTCAGATCGTCGATCACAATCTGTCTGGTGGCAAACACGAACGTGGCGTGTTGTTTGCGCGATGCTGTGCAGCGGCGAGTCACCGTAACGCCGGTACAATTGACGATCAAGTGCTCCGGGTGGCCTGGCTGCACGAGCTCGTGCGTTTCGTTTTGCATTGTGTTCAGGGAATGAATTGTAGGGGCCAACCGCCACAAACGATTTGCTGCTCCTCTTTTTATCCAAATTTGCAATTTCCAATTTTATTACGGTACACCTGTCCTCAGGCGGACACGATTATCGGTGATTTAAGGCCCGTTTATACGTGACGTATGCAGACGTACGGAGGTATGAACGGTAGTATGCAATAACGCGGCACCTAAAGTGACGTGCCGTGCCGTGCCGTGTCGTATGCACATACGTCAGGTATAAACGGGTCTTTAGTTACCTGGCTCTTAGAAAATTTTGTTTTTTTTGTTCTCTTTCAGCTACAAGCATCGTTGCTAATCGCAGACGATGTCGTGGACAAAGGTGTGATGCGCAGGGGCAAGCCGTGCTGGTATCGCATGGTCTGTTGAGGGGCGGGGACACACCGCGCAACAATTGTGCTCTTGTTGACTGCTGAAAAAAACATTCTGGTCGAGACAACCGAACAATTTCCAGCCGAAAATTGGACTGTCTGCCGTGAACGACAGTCTTCTGTTGGAGTCGTCGATCCGTGTCGTCATCAGAGAACACGTCACTTCAACCTCGACACAACAAAATAACGATCTGATTGCTGCGTTTGACAATGTTCGTTTATTATGGTTCACGTTTTCAGTTGAAGTCCTGGTCTGAAAACACTGCACTCGTTCGCAACACAATAATAACGTTTGAGTGTCCGAAAAAACCTGCATGCACGCACTGTGTGTGTTTGTGATTGTGCAACATGCATGGCATTTGGGCTATTTGGGCGGCGGGCGTTTGAGCGTTTCTTTTTTTTTGTTATTTTCCTGTGCCTTAGTGAACGGAACGGTCTTCCGATCTGCAGCTTATCTGCAGCTTTCTTCAATCGTTTTGGTGACTTTTCAGGCAATACAACTGACCGCACTAGGACAACTGTTGGACACCCAACCGAAACAAATCGAAGAGTTTACGGCAGAGCTTTATGAAACGATCGTACGCTTAAAGACCAGTCACTACACGTTTGTGCTGCCGCTCGAGACTGCATTAATTTGGGTGTGATTTTTTTGGTTTATATAACGGTTTTTTTGGTTTTTTTTGTAAGCGTGACTGTAAACTGCCTTTTTGTGCACATTCAGAGCGAACGGTCTGACATGAAGGATGCGTGCCGCGCTATTGGCCACGACCTCGGGTACCTGTTCCAAGTGCAGGTTAGACATTCTGTGGCGCTCTTTTTTTCTGATTCAGATTGAAATTTTGAGGTTCATTGGTGTGTCCATTGTGCAATATATACTCGAATCGTTCGCCCTTACTTGCAAGGACGACTATTTGGATTGCTTCGGGAACACGCAACAACTGGGCAAAGTCGGCCTCGACATCGAGCACGGCAAATGCACATGGCTGGCCGTGATGGCTGCTGCCCACCTGCGCAATCACGATGAACGCGCGTTTGGATTGCTGAAGGTTACCTTGCAAAAACGTGTTGTTCACACGTTGATTCTGTGTTTTGACTTTTTTTTCATTCTTTTGGTTTTCGGAGATGATTCTCAGAGTGCTGAAAAAAATATCAACTAGATGCTGCCCTTTGTTGCTCACAGCACCATTACGGACGGTCGAACAAAACGAGTGTTGGTGTGGTACGTGAGTTGTACGAAACCGCTGCCCTGCCGCGGTTGTACGCCGATTTCCAAAGTTGCCAGCGGGAGAAGATTCTGGAGCAAACGAAGCGTTTGCCGAGTGAACCGGTGGCGAATGAGATTCGATCGCTGTTGGATCGTCTCATGGTGCGGGATCACTGATGACACTTATCGCAATGTACCGCCCACTAACGTGAAACCGTCACTTTGAAGCAGTCGTTCATCTACAGTGGCGGCCAAAAGTGTTGGAACGCTGCGCGCGTGTGTGCTGTGTGTTGCATCAGCCGTACAAACGCTATTATAAGAGTTTGAGGGCAACGTTGGGTTCTCGGGACACTTTTACGACCCGACGTTGCCTATAAATTCTTATAATAGCGTTTTTGTGGCTGATGTCACGCACGCGCAACACACAGCACTCGCGCGCGCAGCGTTCCAACACTTTTGGCCGCCACTGTAGATACATCCAGGGTTTTTTTTCGTCAAATTTTTCTTGCGTCAATTGACGCAAACTATAGTTGCCACGGTAACCGTAAAAACCGTAAAAATACGGGCGGTAAAAACAAACCACAAAAAAAAAACAAAAAAAAAAATTACCAAAAAAAAAAAAAAAAAAAAAAACAAAAAAAAAAAAAATTTCACACCCCCCTCCCCAACAACACCCGTCCCACTACTAGCGTTTCACTAATGAACATATGATTTTCCACAGTCAATGCTGTTTTGTCGCCTCGCTCTCAGGACTCAGCTCACCACCGCTACCACAACGAACAGACGACAACGAATCGGTTTCATTTTCAGGAAAAGGAAAAGGAAAGTAGTGGCAAGAGAAAAAAATAAAAAGTAGTGCTGAGTTGATCAGTGGTTGACCGTCACCGTTCACCTTTAAATGTGTGAGTCGAGCTGAGCTCACTGTCTCTGAAATGTAATGTTGGTTGAGCAAAGCAAACCCTAATGCGATTAATAATGTACATTGTTGCAATGGCGTAAATTCAAAATCGTTTATTATTATTGCACGCAGCGCAGGCAGATCGACTCCGTATTCGTAAAATCACACCCGCCGCGTCCACACATCAACTGAACTCCATTCACTATGCAATTTGTTTCTTATATCTTGATTTCACACCTTACGCAGCGCAGGGTTGGTTCAGCTGGTCTGACTCTGGTGCTGTGCTGGTCACAAGTGCTGTCCGCTGAATGGGTGTGCTATGGCAGTGCTCTTTTCACCATCTAACCGCAATGAACAACAACATTGCTGGTTTTGTTTCGTTGTTCTTTGTTGTTTTCTTTGTTCTCGGGTGATGTGATTGCTTTATTACTTTGTTGATGTTGGAATCCAAAAGACGATATGAAAAACCAAGTGATCAACGTTGAACGGTTTTTAACGGGTTGAAAATCACAATTTCGATTGACAATTACACGTACAATTGTTCATAGGTCGAACTCTCTGCGGGGTAATGTCGTTCAGTGAGGGGCAACCTAAAACTCGTATTTTTAGAAACCCAACTGGAATATCAGTATTTATTAGACTGTATAAATTCAGAACCTGCTAACACCATCGTGTCGTGAAGGTCACGTGACAGGATGTCCAACGCTAATTCCACACCGGCTTGTCCCTGTTGTATGTTTTAATTCTCAAAGCGACATTCATGAAACAATCTTTAGTGACCGCGTGGCCATGTTATAACTTGGCTACGCGTCACTAAATACTGCTTCATGAATGCCCCCTTATTGATTTTCTTATTGCACAGCAGAGATTGAGCTCAATTCTGATGTTGCCGCTCACATCATACGCCAGTGCATAAACGATGGGTCGACCGAGAAACACGGCCGTTGCGCCGAGCGCCAACGCCTTGAACACGTCGAGGCCACAGCGCACCCCTCCGTCCACGAACACGGGCACCCGACATTCGACTGCTTCGACGACTTCTCTTAGTTGTGCAACCTGCGTGCGCACTAAAAGGTCATTGCATTGTACCCATTCACGCCCCACTGGAATGCTGATACTGTAGAGTTCCAATGGCACTCAACAAAAGCCTTTCTTGTGAAACAGTGGGAAACTTTCCATTCTCTAGGTTTTTGAATTATATCACTGATGGAATTTTTTGTCGGAGTAAAAACGAAAATGCCTTTCTTCTACAGGGTGTTGCAAAAAACTACAACTAGACGTCACATCGTACGCTGATCTTTCTGTTCCTTTCTGTATGTCTGCAAACGCATTCAGTCGCAGAACCTAAACCCTGATAACACGAAACGTCGAACACAACCGAAGCGGGCACGCAGTCCAATTGTCGGCCGCCGTGATTCGAGACCCAGACCGCTTGCGCACCGTGTTCGATCGCGTGACGCGCGTTATCCGCTGAAAGTTTTGTAAAACGGACTCAAATGGCACATTAGCGAAAGTGTGTTCCGACGAGGCAACCTGTCAGGACGCCTTTTGCAACCACTGGCAGGCGTGTGCATCTGCAGAGCGCTCTGAAGTCCTCCCATGTGTTTTTCGCGGAGCCATAGCGATACTGCTCCTTCCAGGTGGATTGCAAGTTCGGCATGTACATTGGTTGAACCATGAAAAGCATTGGAAATAGAGCGAAACTTTCAGAACTATTCAGTGAAAAATAATTGCTTGTCTAGAATGCCTTTTAGATATACTCGAGAGACGTGTTTTACGGTACTGAAGAACATCTCTGTGTTACCTGAGAGACGTTTTTTAGTTACAGTATGGCCGAATAAATAGGACAGTCCATCAAGGCGGGATCAGTCGCAGACTAGGAATTGCCTTTTTCTAGAATGCCAAGATAATTCCTAATACAGTGTGCAAGCGCGAAAGAATGAACAGAATAGCACGAAAGAATCAATCAGCTTAAAAAACACGTTAAAATTGACACACAATTGGGTTT
This sequence comes from Theristus sp. LFF4_11, assembly GCA_030248135.1. Classification (NCBI taxonomy): domain Eukaryota; kingdom Metazoa; phylum Nematoda; class Chromadorea; order Monhysterida; family Xyalidae; genus Theristus; species Theristus sp. LFF4_11. The sequence continues at coordinate 8,967 of JASANC010003299.1, read as the reverse complement.
CTTAACGTCTTTTCTCTTTCATTCAAATTTCGCGCGCTCCTTGCACCCTGAAAAAAGCTGCCATGTTTAATCGGCCATACCGTATCTTGTTTGCAGTTAGGGTAAATTAGGATAACAAAGCTTCGATGCCGTCACGAACAATTCTCGGAGGCGTGTCAAGGATTCGTCACTTTTTGTTTTCGGTGCTAACACGGAATTATCGATTGTCGCCACAATGGCGCCGGCTGACGCGCGTTCTGCACGTTTCACCTGACTTCAGTTTCAAGAAGATGCAACCAAAAGTGTCGACCCGTGAGTTGTTGCCTCGAACCGAAAAAATTTGTCAAGCACTTATACACGTGGATTTGACAGTCATTCTAAAACGAGTCGTGAAGTGTTAGTATTGTTATTCTTGAAACTGAGTCCAGTTGTTGTGTGAGTGTGGTGTTCGCCCACAAGTAGACGTTCATCCAGAGCAGCGACGGGTCCATATGTTCTGCGACCTGTTCAACCGATCGATTCGACCAGCAGCTCAGCGTCAACGGTACGCCTCGTGAGGAGCACGCTGAATGGCTTGGTTTTGTTCAATCCCCAACTAGAAAAATACAGATCTTCGTTTAGAAAAACGGATGAAAACAGACTGACCCTTTGCGGTTGCAATTTCAGCCTCCGGATGTACCAATTCGTGATAAGCCGTTGGTGAAACGCCGATCGGAGTCGGCAACTTTACCTTTCCATTCCAAAAGCTGCAGCTCATGTCCACTGGTTCACAGCGCTTGCCCAAATAGTCCGGGTAAATTTGCAGCCTTTGAAAGGATATTATGTACATTTCTGGATTATTGAGGTGCAACTGTGCAACCAATCAGCAAGTCAAATTACGTTTTCGGCAACAACAGTAAGCTAATAAATGGGCAAGCCAAGTTCCGACCGATTAAAGGCGGCGCGGTTTTCAGTCAACGTGTTTTCGTCGCCAGTTCCACCGCTGAAATACTGCCATAAGGCTGGTTCCAATCGTTGCTTGACTTGCGTCTCGAAATCGGAAAGTCGAGCCAGCTCTGTCAGTTTCATCTTCGACATTATTCACACACGTACAGTATGGCCGAATAAATAAGGCAGTCCTTGTATTCTCCATCAAGGCGGGATCCGTCGCAGACTAGGAGTTGTGTTTTTCAAGAATGCCAAGATAATTTCCATCATGTGTAAAATGGGAGATAGAATGAACAGAATAGCATGAAGAATCAATTAGTTTAAAAAACACACATCAAATTTGACACACAATTTGATTTCTGAAGGTCTTTTTTCTTTCATTCAAATTTCGCGCGCTGCTTACACCCTGAAAAAAGCTGCCATGTTTAAACGGCCATTCCGTATGATGTTGTGCTTCGGCTCGGTTTTTAAATAAGACTTTTGTATTGGTTTCATTTTCGTTTATTGTCGTCGATCTATTATTGTTCTCTGTGCTGGTTTACGAGCTCACATTTTGAATATGGTAACACAGAAAGATAACGCGACAACCACCGCAAGTCACGTAAACGCGCAATCGCGATGAGCTGACATGACACGTGGTTGATTTTATTGTTCAACTCCATTTATAACTTCGCACAAGAAAACTCAAGACACCGCATTCTCTGGAGAAAACACAAACAAAACTGTCGTCTGTTTGAATCGACTGTACGGACGCCGGGACACTGAGGCTTTTCATTTCATTTCAGTGAATCCTGGTACAGCCGAAAACGGCGTTTCAACTCCGCTCTGTAGTAGGGCAACTCGTTGCGTGCGGTCGCCAGGGCCGTGTGATTTTCGACAGCACGTCTGCTCAGATACGGCACCCACTCCTCGACGCTGCCCCAGGGTGTTGACTTGTACACTTGCGCTCCTAGTGCACCTGAGTGTCAAGTGAGAACACTCACGAACACTCAAAAAAAAGAAACAGACCAACGGTTACTGACCGAGATACTGACGAAGATGTCGTTGGTGCGTCAGTTTTAATTTGTTTCAGTGAATAATATAATTTTAAACAGGCCAAAAGTCGAATCGATACACACATTTGTTTTTTTTGTTAAAAATTGAGACTGATCTGCAACGGTTTTTTAAACAAGACAAATTGAAAATTTGGATTTTTTTGTTTAATTTACCAAGCGAGAATGTAATGTGATCGCACATTCCGTAAATCTGGCCAAAGTGCAAGTTCGGGTCATCGATTCTGATGCCGAGATGATCTATTCTGCAAAACAGAGGGCTGCGTTCATGCAATTTAACGAAAGTCCACGAAAAAACATCCACCGTTCAAGCGCGGCCTCGACCGATTCGCGGTTCATGGTGGCGATATAGAGCGCAACTTGCTCGGAGCTGCCGCTGATTTCGTCTAGTAGACTAGCAATCACGGAATTGTAACATTTGTCGGTCGCTTCGCGGTTCGGATGCGTTGGATCGGGCTCGTTCTGAAAATGAGAAAAAGAAAAAGTTTTTTTGCCGATTTTGACCAACAGAAATTATGAAACGTTTGCTGATCAACTCCTACGTTGCGTCGGGCGATCGCTCGTTCAACTTCAATGTAGGCGCCACGAACACATTTCGCGCCGAGACGGAATTGGTCGCATTTCGCAATCTCTAAACACTTCGCCAGATACTCGGGTGTGTTCTGAAATGATTCATCAAAACGTCGTGACAGTTTTTACCTTTGATAACAACAAAAGAACAGCGAAACGTCCAATATTACCCTCATGTAACACTGAAATGTATCGTAAATCAACGTCTCTTGTGAGCCGCGTTTGTTGAACAACATCTGCGCCGACAGCGTCAACGCGTGCAACATGTAGTGCGTGCTGCGGAGCTCGCCATCGACAATGATCGGAACGGAGTGTTCCACGGATTTCTGGCGATCAGAGCAAAAGTTCGAAAAAAGATTACAATGCGTTTTAATTACAAATTTAATTCTACCTTCGCCAGACGCATCCATTCCTTCATGCAGTACTGTGTCAGCGTCTTGACGTCAGTCGCAAACTTTGTCTCGCCGGTCTGCAAAAGTAACTGAGTTTCAATTGTCGAAAGTTGAAAACACAAAAAAACAAACCGCCAATGCGTATTCGGCGCATTCATGAACTGCATCGCGTAACGGCACCTCGCGCCGTTCATAGTCGTGGGAATATTGCTCCTGCGTGTGCAGACAATTTCTCAAAAAATTCATTGGTTTTGTTAATGTTTTGGGAGATTTTTTGAGGAGAACTTCATGTTCAGTGCAGTCGACTTTTATTTTGTTGATGTTTTTTTACCCTTTTTTACGGAACCTCAAAATCTCATATTATTGTCAATAAGGTTCATTTCAAATCACCATTAGCTCGTTCGGAAAGACGCCGGTCGGCTTGAACTGAACGACGGCACGTTGGCCAGGTTGCGTCTGGTTGAAGTCGGCCGCGATTTCGAGATAGCGAATAAAGCGGTCCGTGTTTTCTTTGATTTTGTTCGGGTTCGTGTCGCTGCTGAAATCGCAAAGATGAAACGCGCGTTCGCCGAAGTAAAAAACTGTTGGCTTGAATTGCAAGTTATTGTGAAGCTGGGTTTCATAGCCGCGTGCGACGGTGTGGTGGAAGGAACTAGGTGCCTGCTATGCCCGTTATGTTCGCATCGCGGTGCAAACGGCGGACTAATTTTAAAGTTTCAATTTCCGGCATCCAGTACCACATGGCGAGTGTACAATGTATATTGCCATCGTGTTCCATCATACAGTCCCACGGGTGGTGTGCTTGGTGCCAGCTGCCACGTGCATTTTGCCATCGATGTCCTCCATCGGCGGACACAGCATCAGTTTCGCGTTGTGTCGCAGCAGTGTTGCGCTGGCTGCACGCAAATCGCGCTCGTGCGCACCGGCGACGTAGTGACGATAAAACGTCTGACCGAGCAGAGCGTCCGTCGCTCGACGTCCAATCGTCCGGCGACCCAGCGCGTACAACTGTATGGAAGATGCACATTAGTTCACGAAATAATCTCCCGTGCAGCAACAGCAGACCATGGAAAAATTTTTACAGAAACATGGCAGCATATATCGTGATAGACAGCTCAACAAGTTGGAAAAAAGCTGATCTTGTGGCTGGCTCAACAAATCGGCTTTTTTTGCGACTTATGTGCTCGTTATTTCTTACCATATAGGGCTGCGGACGGTGTGCACGCTAAAAAGTGTCCGAACAGGCGTCCGGTATCCTGACCGTCCGGGTGTGTCGCGTCGGCTCCCAGAAAACAGTAACACCATCACACTCGGCGTTTTGGACCATTTTTATTCCCGGAACACCGGACACCATGCAGGACACCCAAACGGACAGCACACCGGACACCTATGTGGACACCTATGTGGACACCTATGTGGACACCTTTTTGGCGCGTGATATGTTTCTGTGGAGAAACGTTTCTCGTCAGTTCACAAAATGTGCGGCCATATCCATTCAACGGGGCACCCACCTTTTCGGCGTTCTTCGCGAGTCGTTCACTGGAGCAGAGCCGTTGCACCGCCATGCCGTGCACCAACGCGCCCAATGAGCGATCCTCGAACGGGCGCACGTGCGCGATCGTCTCGCGGAATGCGTCGTACACGCCGCGTCCGATAGTGACACGAGCCATCGGCTACGGTGAACTGGTGGTCTAGAGGGGTATCTTGCTATCGTTGGAACTGATTGCTGAAAAGTGATGAATATTTGACTGGTATGATTCGTTGCAACTACTGTAGAATTTCTTTTTTTTAAAGCGAAAAAAACCCAACGTTTCGATGAAGCGACAAAGCAAACATGTTGCACCTTATTCCACAATAAACGTTCTCTGGTGATATGCTGTTATGAATGTATTTGTTTTCGCAGTCATGTGTGCAATCGGTGTGTTGTAAAATTTTTATTCGCCGTTTTCGAAGAAAATTTACTGAGACAATTTGTTTCGGCTTCCTGACGCAGAAAGATGTGCCCGTTTGATAAGGAAACACGTGTTACGCTGTCAAATGCGTGCAAAAAGTCAAAATCAAAATAATATTTGCGGCTTTAAAGGTATCGTCTGCATTTTAAACCAAAAATTTTTCAAATCTGCCAACACGTTTTGGAACACCGAAAAAATCAAACTGTATAATTCGAATGGAAGAAGTGACAGTTCGCTAAGATTGTTATCATGCTTGCGAATACGATGTGACTTGAGCTGCAGACACAAAAGTCCGCTTCATCATAGCCTGCCATGATCGTGACCATCGTGCGTTGCATGTTCGTGGTCGTCACTGTCGTGCTGGTGCGAGTGGTCCTGGTTCAAAATTTATTTTTAAACAAACCGTTGAGTATTTTGTCATTGTTCATGTTTCAGTCAGAGTAATCTTGCATTAAAGTTGAACAATAGAAACGTTAAAGAAGCAAGAGTGAGTGGGGTCAAACCCATGCGACGGTGTGGGGTACCAATGTGCGCAGCCCTCAAAACCGGTGTGCAGCCCGCAAGAAATGTTTGCGGTGGCATTTTGGCGACACCGGTTTGAGGGCTGTGCATCATTTACCAGGCAGCCAGTGCCATGAAGCAAAGAGCTCGCAAAGTTTGTTCTTGCGGGCTGCACACCGGTTTGAGGGCTGTGCACATCGGTACCCCACACCGTCGCGCGGGTATGATCGGGGTACTAACCTGCACACCGTCGTGGTCATGATCATGGTCGCCGTGGTCGTGACTGTGGTCCTCAGAAGACGAGTCGTGCTGCGATTTCAAATCCCAGAATGGTTCAGTTTCAGATTTTATAAACGATGGCTCAATAAAACCCGAACAAACAATTGAAAGCATCTCAATTTCCGCCGCCCAGTCCTACCGTATTGTGTCGACGTCGTCTCAGCTTCGTGCCGTGGTCGTGCCCATCGTGCTTGGCATGTTCGTGATTGTCGTTGTCGTGCTCATGCGAGTGGTCCTGGCTTTCATGATGCACTGTTTTTTTTAAGATCTTGTCTGACTTCTGACTTCTACGAAGAAAAGTGACAGGTTCAAACGAACATGCTTTACCAACTTGAACTCCGTCGTGGTCGTGATCGTGGTCACCATGGGCGTGATTGTGCTCCTCCGAAGATGAGTCATGCTGCAATCAGAACTGCTCATGATGTGAACAATCATTCGGAAAACTGGATCACTTCACACAGCATCATGAATTTCTCTGTATCGATTCCCCGTTTAACAAAAACAAAACGCCGGAGGTGGAAGGAATGAGAGATCCGTGACACCACCCCCTAAATTGTCGCGCCGGTCACGACCAGTCAAGGAACTCCACCAGCTTCTTTTGATCGACTTTTCCTTTGAATATGCAACTAAAATTAGACTCAACTTCCACTGGTTCGACTTTCCGCCAGACTGTTTCTACCAGAGAAACAAAATTTAGAAAATTCGAGATTTTATAAATCTTATTTCTGATAAGATGACCTCTTGACGCATGTGCCGTCGTTTTCTTCTTGCGTGATCGTGTCCATTGTGCAGAGCGTGTGAGTGGTCATCGCTGCCGGAACTGTGGTCCTGCGAGTGATTAAAAAACCATTCCCTCATGACGATTCAAATTGATAAGTTCGATAAAATGTCCCAAGGACATAAAAGGGCATATTTAGATTATGACAAGAAAGTTGACGCAAGGCTTGTACTCAAGAAAATGTACTTACTCAGAAAAGGGTTTTTTTTCACTAATGACAAAAGTTATGGCCGATTGACAATTTTAAAATTTTTGCAATGAGTTTTCTGAAATAATATCGTGTGAGTTCGCTGCCTCTTGGCCCGCTCAAGACAGAGTAAGACCTTCCAATTATTCGGCAACGTGTGTTTTATAATTTTAAAATTTTGTTTCATTGTTGAAATACCGCAAATTCCGCACGCACCTGAACTCCATCGTGATCGTGATCATGGTCCCCATTGGCGTCATGCCGCCTGACGCGTCGTCTGTGACCGCCGTGTTGATTGTGGCTGTGGTGAACGCCGGTGGAGCAGCCGCAGTCGTCGTGGTCCTGCAACGAAATCAACGCAAAAATAGTGGTTGTAAAATGGTAGAGGGATTGTCTATTGGCTTTTCATTTCGCTACTAAATTGACTACAGGTGTTTAGTTTGACGCGTTGGACGTTTTAGTTACTAAACCTTAGACGCGTTTGGCTAAAGTGGCCACTTAAGGGGCTACTGAAGTAACCACGAGAGTGGCTACTACAGTGGCTGCTGGAGCGGCTACTAGAGTGGCTGCTGGAGTGGCTACTAAGGTAGCTACTAAAATCGCACTGGAAAAACTGGTCCATTGTTTTACTGTCTTGTTATTCGGCGTGTTGTTGCAAAGTTGCACTGTTTTTAAGATTGCTGCTGCAGATTTTAGTAGCAGTTTTAGTACCCCGATTAGTAGCTATGTTCTGTCAGTGCGAAACCTAAACATAACCACACCGCCTGTCCATCTCCATCGTGATCGTGTTGCGTTGCACCGCCAGTGTTTCGTTTCGAACGTTGCAGAATGCGCAACAGTCGACCGTCCTGACTGGCAGCAGCCTGCTCGAGCGCACAAGCGACAAAAACCTGAACCAATCGTTGAACACAATTCTGTTGAATTGGTCCGTTCGGAAAATAAAAACCGACCTGAAGGTTATAAATAGGGGACATACATATATTGCTGCTAATATTGTTGTTTATTACTACTAATATAAAAGAGTTACATTTTCAGGTGTATACAGAAAGGGTTGAATGTAACAGATGAACTGACGCAAACCCTAACCAGTATGGTGATGGTCAACAGCAATCGAGCCACGGCGCTGCCCATGGTTGCAAACTTTCGTGCTTGACAGAAACCTCTTTGAAGCTTGTGTTATGTAATCGACTGAAATGAAATGAAGGACGTAACCACAAAATGGTTGTTTTTTATATCTTGTTTAGCATCAGCAACAAGTAAAAATCTGTAGTTTTTGGCTTGTTTTTTTTACTTCACCGTGATTTTCTGCTATTTTTTTTGTTTCTCCTGTTTGTTTATGATAAGGCACGTTTTGTTTACGTCTGTTTACATCCTGTGTGATGCTTCACATGTCTCATTTTATTTTAATTTTGGGTCAGTTTACCGCTTTGATAAGCGTAACTTAGCCGAAACATGTTCATATATTACCGTTTTATGCAATTGGGGTTGGTCGGTATTGGTCAAAGCAAGCGAAAACTAACAGTGATCACTGGGTGCTACGCTGAAAGACCTCCCAGAATGTGAAGTCAATCATATCCTTGATAGTGTAGGGTGGAGTACTAAGAGGAATTGTCCATCCCGGGCAATAAAGCCACACTCGCAATAAAAATAAGTGTTTTGACGCGTTAAAATTTGCCGCTTGCAGTTGCGCTAGGCAGTGCGGGCACACACAGTTGTGGTTTCGAATGCATGTGAACGTGCAGGTGTACCGTGGTACATACCGTGTTCAATCAAGTTAGACGACATTCCGCGCGCATCAATAACAAAGTAACTGAAAAGACCGCCGATATGGGCAATATGTATGTGGCTGCTTGCTTGCGGTTGTCGGGAGGTACAATAAAAAATAAGTTATGATCATTGTTCGCAATTAAACATAGTGGCGCCAAGCACGTTTAGCGGTTCGGAAAACGGAGTGTGTTTGTGAATAATTGCTGCCGTTTTTAATTATAAATTGGTTGAGTACTGATTGTCGGACCCACCCAGCCAATCAAGATAGCTGCTGGACGATTTTTTCGCATTTCTTGCATTTGCGGTTGACATTTTCGCCCTCTCAAACGCTTCTTGCATACAAAAATTATCCCCGCGGCCTCCTCTACAACTGAACAACTTTATATCAACTGCGCTAAAAAGATACCAAATGCCATATGATATATACCATAGCCGCTACCAAAGTGACTACCATTGTTTATATCATGCCATTCAGCGTGCCAAAAATAAAGCGTTTCTGAGAACCAGACTCACCGCAGAAACTCCAAGAATTAATGGTAGGCAATGGCTTTTGCGGATTTTCTGGTGCACAGAAGCGCTGTAT
>JASANC010003298.1:0-18918 GCA_030248135.1 Theristus sp. LFF4_11 | reverse complement strand
AAAAATTGTAACTGTTGGTTTGGCACTGGGATAGAGCGATATGTTTCGTTGCCACCTTTTCGAACGCGAAGATTGTTTCCTCTCGCACTCTGCTCTGTCCTTGCAGGCGAAAACGCAGTCAAAAGTCCATACAACTGGCATTCCACATGGAGACAGTATTAGCATTGCAACAGCTGAAACATTGCAAAACAATCTCAATGTTATTGTCGTTCTTTCAGTTGGCGTCAAATCAGCCCGAGTGAAACGATGGAAAAGGAACGGAACAACGCGGAGATGCCAGTGAAAACGACCGAGACAGCCAGTGTTTCTCTGCAGTCGGCAGTCACCTCGATGAATGGAGACCATGAGAATGCGGTGGGTGTTTGAATGAAATCGAATGAATGAATGAACGTTTATGAACACATGTTTGCAACGTTGCATGTGCAACTAATAAAGTTGGCTTTCTCAACCGTAACAAAACGCGTTCGCAGGCCGCGCCGCCGCCGCCGTCCGCCGACGACGAGGACACGTCCGACTCCGCCTACCTGCAGCGGCATCATCGCGCCGAACAAGAGGAGCGCAAACGCTTCGCCACCTACAAAAGTCACGTGTGGTCGTTGGGACGGCGCGCCAGCGATCTGCCGCCGCCGAGCGCCGCCGCATTTTCACCGACCTCAGCCGCCATTTCCAGTCCGTCGACGACGCATCCGTTCTCGCAGTCGGTCGGCGCCATGATGGCGGCCGCAAGCAGCAGCACCGCCGAAGTGCCGCCGGCGCAGAAACTCGGCTGGCAGCGGCAAGAGTCCGCTCCACCTTTGAATTCACTCGGCCGACCGGACCTCGGCGACCTCTACGACTCGGAGGAGGTGTTCGAGGGCGCTGCGACGTCGCACTCTGCACCGGCGGAATATTCGCCGATGCCGTCAGTGTCGTCCGTCAAGGCGACTGCGGCGGACAGCCGGAACAGCGGCGGCCACAGTGGCCAGCCGACGCCCGCCATGCTCGCCAGTCTGCCGTATCGGCCGTACGCCAGGAGACAGTTTCCGATTGTTGACGGCGCCTCAACGTTGGCGGCGCACGTTGACCGCCAATAATCGGTGATTGGTGATCGAGTGACTTCTGTTTTGATTTCGTAACGCGGATTGAGGTTGGTGAAGTCCTGGTTGGAAGGCGATGCCACTTTCTGTCGTACCACATTATACTGGTTTCTCTCGATCTAATAATGTTGCGCGTAGGCACGAACAAACTCACCGGCACACACAAACACACGTACGCATGCGCTGGCGGTGTGATATTCCATGTGTGCCTGTGTGTTGGTTGTTCTGTTTTGTTGTGTACCACTATTAGACCGAAAGATAGTACACGGCCCGGCTGGAGACTGGGACTTCCGGGAGTTTTTTGTGATAGTTTGGGTTGGTTGAGTATACAGTTGCGTTATTGGGAACTGTTTGATTGAAATGACGTCATTGTGACGTTTCGTGTGACAGTTGCTGATCAACAAGCCAATGTAGACGGTGATACAGGAAAGTGTAAGTGTGTGTTTTCAAATCTTTATTTTTTTCAGTTTGCATATCGCGCATTCTGTAAAAATTGATACTGTAAAAAAATAAACGAATTTTTGTAGCTAAACTGGATTATCTGACCACATTTTTTCTTTTTTAGTTTTTATCTAGTGGCTCATGAATACATTCTTGTGTGAACTCCTGTTGTTTTCATGTTTTTTTTGAATATCAGTTGATTTTCCTTTGCCTCGTACCGGTGGTTTTTCATCATAGCGTGTTTATTATGACATTCAAAAAATAAACTTTTCTGGAAGTAAAAATGTTGTCTGTTTGTCTCTCCAAACGCTTTTTTTAAATTCAAGTTGATGCCGATGTGGCGATTGTTTGTTCAAATCTGACACACACGGTTCAGCATTCAGATATCGTGGACTTCAATGTCTGTGTGTTGCAGATTTGAAAACACAAACCATTGTGTTTTTTTTGCGAACGGGTAATTTCCCTTTGTTTCACGCGTTCTTGTTTTTTTCCACATTCATGATTTTCATTCAGTCTGATAGTCAAGGCGTTTTTCACAGTGAGTAACATGAGAAAACACAAAAATAAGTTAGTTCAACAAACGTTGCTGTTTTTTGTGGTTTGTTGGTTTTATTTGATTTTAGGGCATGGCATGAATGAATGAATTTCGCGACAGTTTTGTGCACTAAAAGAAAGACGCGGATGAAAAATAGCAGTTGTAGTTGACACACCGTTGTATGTTTCAATTTTTGTGAAACATTTTGTATGTGTGTGTGTGTGTGTGTGTTTTATTTTGTGATCTGTTGCTTGTGTTTCCCTTGTTGTTTTGTTCTCATGTACTTTTTTCGCATTGTATTTTTTTGGTGGTTTTTCATTTCAGTATAGTAGAATTGATAGATTTGAGCGACTTTTTTGTGCGAGAGTTTCATGAAGCAGTTGAATAAAACATAGAAGGCAAAAAAAAATTTGGTGATGGCTTTGTTGTTGAAAAGTTCTCAGTGGTTAACAATTCCACTTACATCCAGATGTAAAAAATTAAATGTGAATTTAAAATTAACATGCGGTTTGAAATTTATCAAAGTTTTTTTCGTCAGATATTGCTTCGCGAAAAAGATGTAGCTGCTTGAATTTAGTTCCAAAAACATTGAAGCAAACGCAGATATGTCCGTTCACGGCATGCAGGTACAGAGTATTATTCACTTTGATAGTTTTTGCTTTGTTGATTGGTTGCATTTTGGTGCATTTTCGATTCAAGCTTGTTGCGGGTTGTCTGAAAACCGTCCACTTTTTTTGAATACGTGTTTTTGAGGTGTTGCTTGCTAAAGTGGATCAGAAGCACGTGTGTGTGTGTGTGGCAGACCAGCGTTTAGTACTTTGCTGCAATACAGTCCATCTGGAAAATATGTGCAACATGGCGTGATGACCAAACAATCAGCGCTGAGAACACCTCATGATTAACCGATCAGCGCTGAGAGTTGCTATGACCAACCAATCAGCTAGTTGCATATATTAGCGAGATTGACTGTGGAATGAAAAACAGTTGACACGCAACTCAACTTGTATTTTTTGTTGGTTAGCTCTGCGTGAAGAGAGGAGAGGTCGCCTGAAAAAATTAAAAACTATATTAAAAATTAAAAAAAGTTACCATTTCTCTGTGCACCCAGTTGCCAAGCGCGGTGTGCGCATTGACCGGCGTGCCAACATCCGTGGCTTCATTGTGGTCTCGTGGCATTCATCGTCGTGTAGAGAGGCAGACAGCAATTCGAAATTTGGCTGAATCGGTGAGTTTGATATTTCTTTTGTTTTTTGGCTCACAATTTTAGTGGGCCATGGCGATTGGCTGTTTTGGCTGAAGCCACCTCATGCGGTAATGTGTGGATTGCAGATTTCTGCAACGTAAACAAGCACTGTTTCGCTGCTGCAGGTGTATTTCAGTAAATTTGACTTGGGTTTTGGAGTTCACCGTTACGTGATTTTTATTAGAAGTTTTCGAAGTCTCCGAAAATAGTCGAACAATAATAACAACACGTTCATTCTACCATCGCAACTGTGTTTTTGTGCACAAAACAAAATGTTATTTTTATTCCAGAAACCTGAACCCCAGACGACCATAGCAGCAGAAACGTTGAGCAACAATTTTCATCTGATCGATTTTTCTAGAAAAGTAACGCAGGACGCCCGCTCTGTTGCCCCGATTTCCAGTTCCCTTCACCAGAACGACGACATCGTGAACATCAGTTCGTTTTTTGATGTTTGTTTTCTCGAAAGTCGAATGAATTTTGTGTCAATACAGGTCTAACTCACTGCTTACATACACAATTTTTTTCTTTTTGTCAAAAAAGCTTAGTTAGTGAGAAAGAAGTTTCGCACTTTGTTGTCTGTTGATGTCTGTTGATCCTTTAAACAAAAATCTGTCGAACGGTTGAAAAACCACAAGAACATTTGTTCCACAAATGTTTGCTCTGACGAACACACATCGAATGTTTCGGGCCACTCGCTTCTCTTCCAAGTTTCTAAGTGAAAACTGTCGCGGGTTCACACTTTTTTCCAGTCGTACGCGGCATTCTATCGGATGAGCCGGCGTCACTTTGGTTGCCGTCGTCGGCCAACAGTCGACTGCTGTGCGCCGATTTCGGTGGCGGCCGGAAACTGACGCTGAACACGAAAAGAGGCACTTTATGTGAGCCGTTTTTCTGGAGCGACTGTGTTCTTTGTCGATTTGTCGTTGTCTTTGATCTGTCGATTGCGAAATTCACGATCTTCTACAGATCTTCAGCAGCGTGGCTTTCGAACGAGAACGGCACCGGTTGGGATCGGCGTCAAACGGGCGGAATCGAGAGTTTCGAAATTTCTCGGCCACTTCAAGGTCTGCCTGTTCGGATTGATGGAACGAAGATTTGTGCATATTTTGTGTGAATGGATGGAGTGATACGATTTGATGGACTATTGATGCGAAAGACGAACGGCGTTGCGTAGTCAAGCGAAATAAGGTTGTGTACATCCAAAAGGCCCATTCATGCAAGCGCGCGCTGAAGCGCGCTGACGCGCGCTGACCAGCTTCATCATGAATGAAGAAATGAAGCTGCGTCAGCCGCTGCGGCTTTTTAGGTTTTTTGTCCATTCACGAACGCGCGCGCTGAAGCGCGCTGAAGCGCGCTGACCAGCTTCATCATGAATGAAGAAATGAAGCTGCGTCAGCCGCTGCGGCTTTTTAGGTTTTTTGTCCATTCACGAACGCGCGCGCTGAAGCGCGCTGAAGCGCGCTGACCAGCTTCATCATGAATGAAGAAATGAAGCTGCGTCAGCCGCTGCGGCTTTTGATGTCCGGACCCCAAATGCCGCAGCGGCTTGTCTGAAAAATGAAACGTATTTGCATAATTTCTGCGCTTTCAATTGTGATAGATGCAGATAAAAAATGGAATGAATTTAATTGTGGTAAAATTAAATTAATTGAGGAATACAGTAAGTTTTATTGTGCTGCGTTTGTGAAAGAAACCAACAGATAAAAACGATAAAAACAACTGGGCTACGACGGGTTTCGAACTTTGGCCTCTGAGCTGACAGGCACAACATGTTACCACTGCACTATAGTCGTTGATAAGCGGGAAGCTCTCTAGGTGTTTGTTCATTAAATGTCGTTCGGTTTTATCGTTTTGTGCTGTTGTCTGTGTTGTCTCCGTACGTGCTGTTTAGTACACACTATATACCGCTTCGATTCGTTGTTTTTGCCGTTTCAGTGAATGTTTTGATCTTTTGATTTGTGCAACATTCACTAATCATGTGCTGCCGTTGATGAAACTTTTTTTGCAATGCTCTACACCGTGGCAAGGCTAAAAAAGGAAAAAGGTTTCACGCCAAACCGCAGTTGAAGAAAACAATCACTTCACATCACGGTGTGGGGTACCGATGTGCGCAGCCCTCAAAACCGGTGTGCGTGCAGGCCGCAAGAAATTTATGCGGCGGCACTGTTTCGACACGGGTTGAGGGCTGTGCACCACTTTGAGGGCTGTGCACCACTTTGAGGGCTGTGCACCATTTTGAGGACTATGCACCATTTGCAAGCAACGTGAAAGCAAATTGCATCCTAGAATGTTCAGTCAAAATGCAGAAATCGTACAAAATTGTTCATAAAAAACTGTATTTTGCGGTATAGCTTTCAAAGTTTTTCTTCACTTCGAAAGTCCATTTCACAATTTTTCAATAAATATGCGCCTAACATCAGAAAACTTTTGGTGTGAAACCATAAAAAACAGTACAAAAAAGCATTCTGAATGAATTTGGCCCTTTTTGCAGTTTGCAAGGCAGCCGGTGTGATGAAGCAAAGCTAGCAAAGCTTGTTCTTGCGGGCTGCACACCGGTTTTAAGGGCTGCGCAAATCAGTACCCCACACCGTCGCACGGGTACATTCACATAAATTTCACATAAATTTCTTGCACTACTTTTATGCTTTGTTGAGTATTCGTATTCTCACTGTCACACTTATTTTGAGACTAATTACGCTATACAATACTGTTCAGAATCTGTCAGAAAAGTACTAAATGATTTAACAAAAAAGTCTTGCAACATTTGTGAAAGATTGTCACTGACAGCAACAATCAGCGATTTTGCACACACAAATTTGATGTCCGGACATCAAATGCCGCAGCGGCTGACGCAGCTTCATTTCATCATTCATGATAGCGCACTTCAGCGCGCGTCAGCGCGCTTCAGCGCGCGCGTTCGTGAATGGGCAAAAAACCTAAAAAGCCGCAGCGGCTGACGCAGCTTCATTTCTTCATTCACGATGAAGCTGGTCAGCGCGCTTCAGCGCGCTTCAGCGCGCGCGTCCGTGAATGCGCATGTGCTCCAAAACTGAAGCGCGCTGACGCACGCTGAAGCGCGCTGTTTTTTTGCTTCGTGAATGTGTAGCAAAGTGAAGCGCGTCAGCGCGCTTCAGCGCGCTTCAACCTCCATGAATGGCGCTAAACGCCATCGCACTGGGCACTGATTTCGACCACTTGATTATGTGGAGAAAAAAGAAAAGAGAAAACAATTAGTTGCGGGTGGGGTCAGCTATAATCTTACGCCACATTGAAAGTAAGTGATTCTGTAGCAAAGTGATCCACCCACAAAAGACGCAGTGTTTGGAAAAACAAAAGCGGAACAGCCATTATTTTCTGATTGTTTCTGTAGGTCGGCAGCATTTTATCGAGAGGCGACAAGAAAACGGCGAGCGAAGCAGATTTAGCAAAGATGAAAGCATCGTCTGCAGAAGAGCTGCGCAGTTTGCTTGAGAAACAAACAACTGAAGACGCGAAGAACACGGTTAAAGTGAGCTCACGGGCAATGTTTACGGTATATACCGTATTTGGTCTTGACACGATCCAACTGTAGACGACCTTCATCGTCAGTAATGAAATATGTTTGCAGCTTAGTTGGAAATTTTCACAGTTTTCCTTCCAGTCGTCGTGTTCGCGGCACATAAAACCAATTGCCACAAACTTTTCTCTATGACAAACAAGCACCTTTGCTTGAGCATTGATCGTCTCGAGACCGAATACTACAATGCGTACGGTGTGTAGATACCGTACTCCTTAATCCACATCTTACCAAAAAATAAAATTTCTTGTCAAACAACTTGAAAACGACCTGAACAATACCGATCAGGTCGCGTTCGCTGACGGCTTCACGTCGGGCAGCGCCGTCGAGCAGGCAGCGCCCCTGAAACGGCAAGTGGAGCGAGAACGCCGAAAGCGGTGGCTGAACGGATGGCTGATATTCACGTTCATCGCGACGTTTCTGTTGATCCGAAACTTTGTCAATAGTTTGTCGTCGAGTTTGTTTTGTTTCAGGCTATTTACGTGGCTGTATAGAAAAAACCGGTTTTTTTACCAACCAAATCACTTCAATTTTTGCTACCAAGCTTGGTTTCATAGGAAATCCTTCAGCGTTCTGCGATCTGCTGCATTCAATTCACCGCAATGATTCCTTTCTCTTTCAGTCGATTTAAATTTTGTCAAAAACGGCCATCAAGAGATAACGGCTGAGGACGTGGACGTGTCGTTTGAGGACGTTCGTGGGGTGAGTGAGTGAGTGTGTGCGTGCGTGTTTTGAGCACAGCACGCGCAAGACAGTGACGATTGAGTGTAGTTTTTTTTCAAAAAAGTAACCGTTTCAATAGTGATCGTGCTCTTTTTTACCAGTTTTTTTCCAAAAACAGCGTTTGCAACTTGTGTTTTCGTCGAATGGGTTTTTTTCTCCAAACTCCAAATTCATGATGGGATGTATTTGTTTAAACACAAACATTTCCATCAGTACTTGAGCACTGTGGAGTTTGCCAACTTGCGTTTTTCTCCAAACTCGGCACAGGTTGTTGTTGTTTGTTGCCGTGGGCACGGATGGGCGGAGCCATGTAGTTGGCGTTTGCGACCGAAGTCGCCGGTTCTACTTCGAGGAAGCGCCAACATCGGAACCAACTCGCACAGGTGGACGAGGCGAAGGACGACCTGCGCGAGATCGTCGATTATCTCAGTCAACCGGAGAAGTACAGCCGCCTCGGCGCCCGTCTGCCGAAGGGCGTGCTGTTGGTCGGCTCGCCAGGCACGGGTAAAACGCTGCTGGCACGGGCGATCGCCGGCGAGGCACGGGTGCCGTTCTTCCACGTGTCCGGCTCCGAGTTTGATGAGGTGTTCGTGGGCACCGGCGCCAGACGCGTCCAGAATCTGTTTGGTGCGTTTGCTTGGTTGCTCGGTAATAGGGGCGGTCCCATCAGGCTCCGACGGGAGCAGGGTGTGCGTGTGGAGATGTGGGCAGATGTTGTTGGGCGCGTTGTTTTGCTGGTTTCATTGTTGTTTAGTTGACCGAGAAGAAAATTTTGAACTGTTTTTTATCTGGTTTCGTTTGGTGCTGTATTGGTGGTCCGGTCAAGTCGCGGAAAGAGTTGTGATGGGTGCTGGCGCGAGGAGGTTGTCTACTTTGTTCGATGTCGGTTTTTTCTCGGTTTTGTTCAGTTGTTCAAGACGAGTTTTTCAGCTTTAAAAATTTCAAAAAGAGATTTGATTTTGTTATTTGGTGGTGTCCGGTCAGATCGGGGAATTAGTTTTTTTATTGTGGCAACTGGTTGGCGGCGTGCTGGGAGGACTTTTTGCGAGAACGGATCGTTTCCGCACAAATTCTGTCGTTCAGCCTTTCAGTTTTGCATAATTTATGCATTTTGTCGGCTATGTGCGCAGCTGTGCTCGTCTGGCCACTGGATTTCCTTGTGTAATTGTGTCGAACAACATCAATGAAATCCATCAATCAACATGCAGGCTCGGCGAAGGCGAAAGCGCCCTGCGTTGTGTTCATTGACGAGATCGACTCTGTCGGCGGTCAGCGCACGAATTCACCGTATCATCCGTACGCGAATCAGACGATCAATCAGCTGCTGACGGAGATGGACGGCTTCGAGAAGAACGAGGGCATCGTCGTCATCGCCGCCACCAATCGGCCGGACGTGCTCGATAAGTGAGTGACTCCGCGGGTGGGCGGGTGTTGTTCAATTCATTCAACGTTTTACTTGCCACTGCAACTTGAGACACACACTCAAAAAGAACAGACAAGAGCACAGGCAAAGCATGAACAAAAATATTGCCTAAGACACAACAAACACACGTGCCAGAGCACACCAAAGGCACGTGCAAATATGTGGGGTTCAGCACAGGTGCGACACTCACAGGCGCTGTCTTAGCACTGCATGATCGAAAAGCTAGACGGCATTCTGTGCACTTTTGTAGCTTAGCTACCCTCGGCAAAAAAACATCGCCTTAAACTCGTGTTCGCTCGTTCAGAGCGCTACTGCGACCGGGCCGTTTCGACATCAAAGTGAACATTCCAACGCCGGACG
This sequence comes from Theristus sp. LFF4_11, assembly GCA_030248135.1. Lineage (NCBI taxonomy): Eukaryota > Metazoa > Nematoda > Chromadorea > Monhysterida > Xyalidae > Theristus > Theristus sp. LFF4_11. Next base: position 9,558 of record JASANC010003298.1, on the reverse strand, counting down.
TTGTCGGCCGAAAAGCGATTTTCGAGCTTTACTTGGACAAGGTTGTTGGATTTGTTTGTTTGTTTGTTTATTGTTGCTTTTTTTGCCCAAAAAATCTGTTATCTTTTCGTTTGGTCCCGTGACTCATTGCGCGCGCACTGTAGATCGGTGAACAGTTTTATGCATGACGCGGGAACTAAAAATTGGCAAAGTGATCCGAGTCCGCTGAATAGGGCCGAGTCACTCAGGCTGTTTCGAATTGCCACGTAAAGATTGAAACTAGTTTTCTTTCAACGTCTGCACACGCATTCAGTCGCAGAACCCAAAAATTGATAATACAGTCGAACTCTTAAGTTATCGGGAATCTGCTGATTAGGTGCGGGGAGTACGGTATGCGTGCTTTCTGTGCGCACCAAACTACACCCGCGCAGCAGTGCCTGCACAGAAAGCATGCACACCGTGATCGCAGCCAATCAGCTGATTCCCTATAATTTAGCGTTCGACCGTGCTGAAAATTGAACGCGTTCTGCAACAACAAAAAACTGCGCAGGTGCAAACGTGTGCGGGCGTGGACGCGACGCAGCTGGCGTTGCGGACGGTCGGTTTCACGGGCGCCATGATCGAGACGATCGTCAACCAGGCGGCGCTGCGTGCGGCAGCCGACGGCGCCGAGTGTGTCTCGATGGAGCACTTGTTCGAGGCAAAGGATCGCATGACCATGGGTGCGTTCAGTGGCACACAGTCGGGCAGGCACGGCATAACACCAGAGACGTGTGAGACAATAACACCAGAGACGTGTGAGACAATAACACCAGAGACGTGTGAGACAATAACACCAGAGACGTGTAAGACACCATGGTTTTACCAGAGACGAGTAAGACACCATGAGTAGGCACGCGAAAAACACCACACAACACAGCCGTTATGTGGTGAGCAACTCGCTGCACTTTGAATTTTGGACTGAGTTGATTGTGTTGAATTGATTATGAATTTGGATTGAGGTGATTGAACTGAATCGATTTTGAATTCGCTGTTGAATTTGGATTGAGTTGATTGACATTAAATCGATTTTGAATTCGCCGTTGAATTGGACGCACTTTGTGTCGGAGTTGACTTTTGCGTGCGCTCGATGGAGTACTTTCATTACGAGACAAAGGACCGACCGACGCGGTGATTCGCTGATTGGTTGCTTTTTCAATTCGACTCACTGATCGGTCCCGCAGCGACCGCGCGCAGCAGCCACCCCATATTCCGTACATGTCAGCCTCACATGTTAGTAAACTTCTCTTAGCACTTTGTATATCAACCGTTTTCGTTTCGTTGCACCAAGGCCGCGAACGAAAGTCGGGCCGCCTGCCGGATGAGGAGTGCAACAGGAACACGGCGTACCACGAGGCCGGCCATGTGCTCGTCGCCTACTTCACCACCGGCGCGCATCCGCCGCGCAAAGTGACCATGCTGCCGCGCGGGCCGTCGCTCGGATTTGTGCGTTTGTTTCGACTGGATGCTGACGGGGTGTTTCATTGTTTTGTGTGGGGGTATCGGAAGTCTTGGCAAGAAGCGGCATTTCGTTGAAATTCTACTGCCAGGCACTCTTTGGTTGTTGGGCTGCTCATCTTGTTGTGGTTTTCTTACTGCCACCACTGCTGTTGTTGTTGTTGTTGTTGTTGTTCTTGGGCCGGGCGGTTCTTGCCGCCACCGGTGGAAAGCGGTGTCGAAAATATCTGTGATGCACGTGTGCGGTGTTTTTTTTGTCGACCGCCTTCAAGATGAAAAGGCTCGCTCGCACGCTGCTGGTGTACTGCAGCCCACGATGATTCCGGTTATTGGATCAGTTTCATAACAGCTTAGCGGTCCAATAGTGCCACTCCACTGAGCCCCCCCCCCCACACACGAATTGGCAATTGCTGATAACGGGCATGTGATCGCCTGTTTTCAAGTTTGCTTCAGACTGAAATGGCGCCCGACAAAGACCAGTACACGGAGACGAAACGGCAGTTGCTGGCGACAATGGACGTGGCGATGGGCGGGCGAGCAGCGGAGGAAATGATGTTTGGCGCCGAGCATGTGACGACCGGCGCTGCCGCCGACTTCCGACAGGCGACGCAGATCGCTGAGAGCATGGTGCGCGCCTATGGGATGTCGGAAAAGGTGAGTGCAGACGGACAACTGGCGCACGGGCACTCTTCTTGTTTATGGCTGCTTCTGTGTGCATTACATGTGCGCATTGTTGTTGTTGTTGTTGTTGTTGTTGTTGTTGTTGTTGTTGTTGTTGTTGTTGTTGTTGTCGTCGTCGTCGTCGTCATCGTCGTCGTCATCGTCGTCGTCCTCGTCGTCGTCCTCATCGTCGTCGTCATCGTCCTCGTCCTCGTCGTCGCCGTCGTCCTCATCGTCTTCGTCCTCGTCGTCGTCGTCGTCGTCCTCATCGTCCTCGTTGTCGTCCTCGTCGTCGTCCTCATCGTCCTCGTCGTCGTCCTCGTCGTCCTCATCGTCCTCGTCGTCCTCATCGTCCTCGTCGTCCTCATTGTCCTCATCGTCCTCGTAGTCCTCGTCGTCGTCCTCATCGTCCTCGTCGTCGTCGTCATCGTTCTCGTCGTCCTCGTCCTCATCGTCTTCCTCGTCGTTGTCGTCGTCCTCGTCGTCCTCATCGTCCTCGTCGTCCTCATTGTCCTCATCGTCCTCGTAGTCCTCGTCGTCGTCCTCATCGTCCTCGTCGTCGTCGTCATCGTTCTCGTCGTCCTCGTCCTCATCGTCCTCCTCGTCGTTGTCGTCGTCCTCGTCCTCATCGCCCTCGTCGTCCTCATCGTCCTCGTCGTCATCCTCATCGTCCTCGTCGTCCTCGTCGTCGTCGTCATCGTCCTCGTCGTCCTCGTCGTCGTCGTCGTCGTCGTTGTCGTTGTCGTCGTCGTCGTCGTCTGTGAGGCTGAAACGTAGGTTGATCAACGATCGTCGCGGAAAAGTTGCATTGCACCAGTTTGGGGACTGCCAGATTGCACGTGTGTGATTTTTAATGACCACCCCCAGGACGGGGAGGGGGCGTCTCGGACGTTGAGTGATCACCAATCACCAATAAGCTGATCAGTAGAGCAATCAATCAGCCAATGAACGCGTTGCTTTCAGGTCGGCATGCGTGATCACGTCAGTCTTGACGTGAAGCCGAGTCCAACCACGAGTGACGTCATTGACGCTGAAGTACGCCGGTTGCTGCAGGTGCGCTGGAGAATTTTCCAAACGTATCGTGTGTCGGTTGGCCTACATGTTTAAACGGCTGGTGCAAGACATTTGCGTTAAAAGACATTTACCTAGAAACTAACTGCGTGTTTAACGGTTAAAATAAACTACAATTCTCCGAATATGTAAACCTAATCCTAAGCAAAGCCTGAACCTAATCCTAATTCTAAGTTCAGTCCTAAGCCTAAGCCAAGTCTTTTTAGAAGTGCGGTGCATGAGCAAATAGTGCACGTGACCACTCCAGGGAAGGGAATCCATTCCATAATCCTAATCCTGTTTAAACATGTAACATTAGGTCGTGGGTTTACATGAACGCAGCTCTCACATGAAAGACAGTTGGTTACACAAGCCGGTACTCCTTCAAAATATGGGCCCGCTCAAATTTCATCGCAGCGCGCTGATTGATGGCTCAAATAAAAGCCCTCGTTCTGCTGAGTAATTCTATGTACGCGTTTTTTGAAATTCAAAAATTTGAAGAAGTTATTGGAAATTGAAATTTTCGATTGAGTGCGTCTGTGGTTAGCGTGTACAGTGCACTGTATGTTGTATTTATGTGCTTGATAGATATTAATGATGGATACCGTTCACATGATTGCATGAAACAGTCATGCGTCTGAAAGTAGGGCCCACGGGTTACAGTAGCGGTAGTTTTGGATCTTGCTTGACACGAAGTTGCAGAAAACCACTTTGTTTCTTGTGAATAACAGTTGAAACCCTTTAGAAACATGCAGCATTATAACAGAATGTCAAAACCGGACTTTCAAGGATAACGGTAACTCTGCAGTGGGTGTCGACACGATTTTTTAAAAACGTCCTTTTATTGCCAAGAAAAGCTACTAGAATGATGGATACCGTTCACATGATTGGTGGGTTGACAGAAAACTTTGACATCGCAGTCGTGAAAATGAGAAAGCATGTCAATGAAAACCGGTAACGAATGCAGCAAGTGACTCGAGGGGTCGCGAACGAATGTCTTCTCAAGCAATATTGTTGTGTAACATTAGCTGCGTTTGTACATGTAGTCCAAGTCGCATGTCACCCTGAGAGTAGTGGCGCACATAAATACAACATTCAGTGCACTGTACACGCTCACCACAGACGCACTCAATCAAAAATTTCAAATTCAAATAACTTCTTTAAATTTTTGAATTTAAATTTCAAAAAACCCATACACAGGATTACTCAGCAGAACGAGGGCTTTCATGTGAGCCATCAATCAGCGCGCTGCGATGAAATTTGAGCGGACTCATACATATTTTGAAGAAGTACCCACAAACCAATACCACGCTACTCTTTCCCACCAAACGTCCGTTCCCATTGAAGAATGCTTCAAAAACGGTTCTTTCAAAGTCAAACTGGCGTCTCTTGTTCGTGGCTGACAGCGCCTAAAAGACCACCCACACGTACACCTGGGCCCTGGCGCAGGAGTCATACGAACGCGCGAAAGCGGTGCTGAGAAAGCACGAGAAGACGCTGCATCGGTTGGCGGAGGCGCTTCTGCTGCACGAAACGTTGGACTTTGACGAGATCAACACGGTGCTCAGTGGCGACGAGCTGCAGTCGACGTTCGCCAGCAGAGTGCGCCAGCGAAAGAGCACTGAACTGAAGAACGTGCAGAAAATGGACGCCATGGGCGGCGGCGACGACAGGCCGCTGCTGGCCGAGACGAAAGTGTTGCCGACGTGAGTGGCTGGTGTGAGCAGTGGTTTGGTAGCGACGTGCCACAAAATGTTGTTGCGGTTCGTTGCTGATTGCCTGCACATGCTGAATAATTGTGTGAGCACCACGCAACCAATCAACGTGCCACAAATGTTGATTGCACACGATTGCACAAATGCACACGTTTCTGTTTGACTGATTGATTGGATGTTGCTGTTGGGTTGCCATTTCTGTGATTGTTCTTCGGTTTTTTTTGAATTCAGATTCGAGTGACTTCTTTTATTTATTTCTCATGATGATTTTTCGATTTGCTAGAAAAGTGATTGACCACTGAAGAAAAAACAGCTTTTTCTAAAATTATGATGTGCGTATAAAAGATATAAATCGTTTGGGAGTGCGTTTGCGTTTTGAAGCAACTGAAAAAATATCGTGAATTTCGATGTTCGATGCTTCGAGCGTCCTCTATTTTAAATTTTATCGTTCCGCTGGCAGTCTTCGTCTGAAGATCGTACATTTTTCTCCAGTACGTGATTTCAGTCAAAGACACAGTCAAAAACAAACACACTGGCAAACGCACGCGCAGTGTGTGGTGTCGTGTGTGGACCGGTGTGTTTGTTCTAGGTTGGGAAACCAACATTAAAGACTGACAACACGTGTGTGAAAAATGTGCGGTCTTGCGCCTGTGGCAACTTTCTCCGTTCGATTGTTTGAAAACCGACATATAAAACTTGTTGTCGCATGTTTTGACAGAGTTCAATCGGTGCTTTAATAAAAAGACGGGTTTGAGAAGCGATGTCGGGTCTGGCTGAGAAAGGAGTTGAGCTGATCAAAGAGCTGGCAAGAAAGGCTGATGGAATACCGCCGTACAACGAAGATGGCGTCAGACAGGTCGGTGGGCTTGCGAGAGTGTTTGGAGGTTTTTTGTGGTCCCCGTTCTGAAACCGTACAGTTCAATTCACACATGGTTTTTGTCAGTCTGTTACAAACACTGACACGCATACTGAATTGAGGTGATGTGTTGCATGATGTGCAGCCTGACGAAAGCACACTGTCGCGGAATACTGCAAGATGTCCACGAGAGCGTGGCAATGCACGTGTGCACCATTCGCATTTTTCACTTTCTCTCGGTTGACAAAATATAAACATGTATGCATGACGCGCATGGGCTGCAAGGCTGCTTTTGCGCTGGGGTTTTTTAGTTGTTGGGTTGGTTTTGGTTTTAACGGTGTAACTTCTTACGTTGAAAAATGTGTTGATTTGAATGTTTGTGTGGTTTGAATAAATGAAGTATTATTTGAATGCAATCAATTGGAAATTCTGCCACACTGTCAACAGAGTGCACACTTTCAGACAAGGACTTTACTGTGAAATTGGAACATTGCCACACGGTGACCTGGAGTTTCACAATTTTTCCTTTCATTCATTTTGTTGTGTGGCCAAGACAAAACGAACGCTGTTCACGTGTAGTCAAGCAGCACACAAAGAAGAGCATCCGAACTGCCATTGGCCTGTTCATGTTTGTGTGCCTGACCATTCAAGGTGGTCGACGAGGCGAACGGCCTCTGTGCAGCGAATCAGCGTGACGTCGCATCGATGGTGAACGAACAGACGAATTTGTATGCGACGGTTTTGGTGCGCCATGCGGCCGTGGAGAGGAACAAACGGTGCTTGCTAGCGTACCATGTCAACCGGTGGGGGGATGCGTTTCTACTTGTTAATTCGTTTGGTTGTTTCGAAAATTTCGGTCCTTTACTCAGCTGATAACTCTGTATTTTGACCATTCCTGCGCACTAGGCTGGCAGCAGCCACAAGCTGTTTACCAAATGTCCAGTTTTGTTTCTATTCCGTGCACCTGAACACCGTGATCCAATCATGCACGGTACCCCATCAGGCGACACACCCAAATGTGATATCGCATTCGCATGTGTGTGTGTGCCTGTGTTTTTGTGCAACAATAGCATCAAGTCGAGCATAAAACGGAACTGCGCGCTTTTTCGACGACGACGACAAAAATACGACGCCGTTGTGTTTTTCACCTTTTCCAGCGTTGACCGAATCAAGGAGCACCGTTGGCAGACAGGCAGTGTTTTGCCGCCTGCAGTTCGTGCAAATCTGTCAGAGGCGGAGCATCACTGGTTCCAGGGTTACAATCGAATTCTGGCGAAATACATGCGCTCAATTGGTGACCACGGGGGACTCGATTTGGCTGCGGTATGTGCTGGCGCTGGTGGTCCGGGCAGTCTTGAGCACGGGTCTTGCACCCGTAACTGCGTGGCAGTGTGGGGTACTGTGGTTCACTTGCTGCTAAAGTCACAGTCTGAAGTCAGTGCACTCTCTTGTAGCGCAGTAATGTTGCACAGTCATGACAAACACACAGGCACACACAAGTATTCCATCGGAGTTCATGCATTGCGTACGCTGACACGTGTGCTGCTGTGTTGTCGTGTGTGAATGTGCAACATTGCAAAGTGCACAGTATTCAGACTAGAACTTTATACGCTGCAGATTGCCGCAGATCGGGTCAAGTGCCGCAGACCCAGACCGTAGCACTGGTGTGGTTGCCCATTGCACTGCAGCACTCTTCTGCTCTGCATCTTATGTTGGCCAGGGAGACAACCGCCATTGATCGTTTGGTTTGTAGCGTTGCCCCAGTGACACATAAACACTGACACACTGTCATATTAACTGTATTATACTGCACTGTCATGCTAGCTGTATTATGTGCCAGTGTGTTTGTGTGTGTAACCGTGCAACCAGATTCAATTTATTCTCGTTCCAGGACCAACAACCACCAAAGTCGCTTTTCGTTCAAGTGCGCGTCCTGAAGGATTACGGTGAATTTGAAACATCAGAAGGCACCTCGCTGATGATGAGCAAGGACACCGTGCACTCCTTGTTGCGGACGGACTGTGAGAGCCTGATTCGTCAAGGTGTACTGCAGCACATCCATTCAAGCTGACTTTCTGATGAAATTCTATGTTTTTGTCGATTTTCCTGTGCATTCGGTTGTTTTCTGAATTGGCAACATTTGAGTTTGACATGCTGATTGGTCAGAAGCGAGCAGCAAGCAGCAAATCAATGTGCACTCATTGTTGCGATTGGATTCTACATGTACATTGTATTTCCGAGTGGAAAGAGCATTTTACGTGTGCTGTCAGTTTTGAGAAATTGTAAATTGTTTGGAAACCTTTAGCACAAATGCATTCCATTGTGACAAACTGATTACACGTATTTTGTGTACAAATGTTCTGCTGATAAAATGTGGCTTTCAAGTTGTGGCGCTGCTCGATGATTGTGCTTATTTCGCCATCGCGTTGTTCGCGTCGCGCTCGCGTACTTTCCCAGTTGTTTGTTTTGATTTTTGTTGCGAGTTTTGTTTGGAAGAGCCGTGAATTCATAGAAATGTTACAAATTACCAATACCTTGTAACTTCTGATTTCAGTAATCAAAAGCATTTCATCGTTATTTTCACTCAACTTTATTTCTCGGACAGTTGTTTTTGGAACTGTGCGATCATGACTTCGATGATCGAGGAACCAATGAAGGCGTTGACTCAGCAAATCGTTGTGCTGAACGAACAGATGAAAGCGCAAAACGACCTGATACTCGGTCAGCAAATCGTTGTGTTGAACGAACAAATGAAAGTGCAAAACGGGCAAATCAACCTGCAAAATGAACAAATGAAAGCGCAAAATGGGCAAATGAAAGCGCAAAACGAACAAATGAAATTGCTGAACGAGCAAATGACATCGCAAAACGAACAAATCAAGCTGCAAAATGATCTGATTCGCCAGCAGCAGGAGCAACACCAACAGCGACTTGATTCCATTCTGCAGCTTCTTGCCAGACAAACCGAACTGTTGGCTCAAGTGACTGCGAAAGTTGACCAGTTGACGTTGCCAAGTGCAAGTAAGTGTAATGGTAATCACACGCCATGCGTTGTTCTGTTCACCATATTGCTTCGAAATTCTTCTTCATATTTCGCGCATTATACGTCTGTGTCTATGGACTTTTTGTTGACGAAACGAATTTGATTTGGTTGTCAGTGAGGTCAGCATGTCCAACATGACATCTTGTTGAGGTCACTGCGCGTTTGTTGCTCGTTTTAGCAATCAACGTTTTTATGTAAAAGATAAAAACTTTCAAGTCTGATAGCAAGATGTCACAGGTCAAATCGAGCGCTCTTATTTTATGTCCATTCACAAAGCGACTGCGCCTTCAGGAACATCACATGGCACTTGTTGTTTTCTGAACTGAAAGTGCTTCTCACAGAATTGCCGTTTTCATAGTTTCAGAAGACACGAACAACCTAGCCAAAATGGAAACCGCGCGACCAAACAAACAAGCAAACAAGCCGTTAAAACTGGAGCATCTGCCGGACTCTGTTCTGCTGCAAGTTTTCGGTCATCTGAAGCTGCACGAGCTGGCCAGTGCCGCCGCCGTCAGCCGACTATTCAACGGACTCGCACACGAGCCAGCACTCTGGGGGGCAAATGGGCTGGACTGGCTTTTAATCACATGTCGCGATGCACCGGACAACCATTGGCAGCGCATTGGTGAAAGTGAAGTGTATGAGCATCCGTTGTGCCTGGTGAAGAAAAAGACTGGAGACAACAACAAAGTAGTTGTGCATCTGCCACGTGACCGACCGAATCAGAACGATGAACGGGTTTGCGTAGCATTGTGCTT
>JASANC010003296.1:0-11608 GCA_030248135.1 Theristus sp. LFF4_11 | reverse complement strand
TGTGCTCTGGGCTCGCAAGCGAATATCTTGTTTGTGAAGAGTAAACTGAAAAGTGGTCCGAAAAGGGGTCCGAAGCCGGTCGCAACAACAAAGGTCCAAAAGATATTAAATTCATGTGTATGGCAGAAATCAGCCTGTTAGTACACGTATGTTTTATTCTGTTCAAAACTCATTTCGGATTTAAACCGGACCGGATTTGACAAAAAAGACTTCTGTTCTAACCTCTCTACGGACCTCAATTCGGACTGTTTTGTTTTCTGTGTCGAGCTACCCACGTAACAAAAATGAAAAAAAAAACTCCAGTCACGCAAGCAGCAGGCACAATTTGCCCCGATCACTGTAAATACCCATACCTAACTGTTCCTGCTTACTCTTTGATGGTTTAATCATAGTATTTTTAGCTCCACGGCATATAGATATAAACAGTTAACCTCTTTGAGGTCTTTCTTTTTGCAATAATTTCTTGGGGAATTCCTATGAAAGTTTTTTTTTCGATGAGTAAGAAACACAAAGTGCAATTCCACTCAAGCCAGCCGGAGCTATGTTGTGTGCTTTGTATAGATGTATGTACTTAAGAGTGTAGTCGATAATTAATGATTTCAGTTGCAAAATTGATAATAGGGTATATCATACCAATGCTGTAAATTTATACGTCATGATGAATTTTTTTAAACGTTATTTTTTTAAATGCATGAACAGGGTCTAGAATTTCAGTTTGGTTTCCTCCTGAAAAGCAGCGCACACCAAAATCGCTAATATTTGTAGATACCAGCAGGGCGTGTTTGACATGCAATCTTGTGATAACCCCAAGTTCCGCCCGCATGTATTAAAGCGTTAAAGCTACGACATGTATACTTTAAGAATTTCTAGAAACACACCAAATACTCCGCAGAGAAAAACGGCCCCAAAATACTAAATCGCCCCCACTCAATAAATTACACGTGCGAGAGAAAAATCTATGCAGCAATGAACTTTCTCTGTGTGTCGCGTAGTTAAACTTTTTAAACCAGTTTTCTCTACTTAACGCGCATCAGACACGCGACAAGGAGAGACAAGACGTGAGGGTGTGGGATGAGGGGTTGCTGCGACCTCTATTTAGACACATGATTTGTCGCTACAAGCATTTTTGAAAACTTTATACACGTGATACGCAAGTGGCATATGAAAATAAAAGTTATTGAGAGATCTATGGGATGAGCTGTACGACAAGAGAAGCGACTTTACATAGGTCGCTTAAGCCTTTGACAAAAATTGTACGTGTAAATTCACAATTCTATATGATTATGCACTCACTTTTGTCGCGAGTAAAAGCAGTTAGACAACTATTATATATTGCTACATACGTGTACATGTATTGTGCCCTGAAAAATGCCCGGGAAAATAGTTTTTTCTATCCCTCAAATAAAAAACAACTTTTTGAAACTTGTCCACACTCTTCAAAACAGCACCGTTTGCTCACTTTTTGTGTGTTTCAATTGGTTTGGCTATGCGACAGTTTTCTAGATGGGATTATTGTCTGTGCTGCAAAAAAGCCTTCAAGTCAAGTGCTTCTTGCTGAGAAGTTTTCAACAAACGTTTTTTTCTCTTTTGTTGTATTATTGTTTCATTTCTACGACCTTGAGCTTTCTCTTTTTTAGATTATGTTTCATATGAAATTGAAGTTTTTTTAGTGTTGCTTTACCTGCTTGTAACGTGTGTATTGCCCAATGTACACGTGAATTGCATAATTAATTAAAGCAGCATAATTAATTTCTCTGTCATTTTGTGTTTGCCACCTGAGCAGCGTTAACCAGCTGATTCGGGGTAATGCTGGCTGATAGTACAGCGTTCTATCAACCGTCACTTTAGCCCATACGCCCATAGTTTGTGCTGTTCAGCTGTTTACTTTTATAACATTTTGTTGCTGATCAATTGCACAAAAAAATACACTGCAAAATGTGTGCAATCTATTATCTTTCATTTTGGTCCCGGTTCTCTATGCCTTTGCACACAGGGATAGGAAAAACGTTTCAAGAATCCGCGGGAATTCAAAATTGGGTTACGGTAGCTGACTAAAGACGTCGGTTTGGTGTTTGGCTTTTCCCCAACGCGTGAAACTTTTGTGCACGCGGTCTTCCTGTAACGATAATATAGACTCTAGAGTAATCTGATATATCTTTTTCCATATACCTCAGTTCGAATATGTACAGAAACATATGTACATACAAACATACATGTATTTTACATTGAAAAAAATTGCTGGTTCTGTTGACAAAAAAGCGCACCAGTCTTTGTCCGTTGAGAGGTTGACAAGTTATATGTTGAAAATATATGCTGAAACACATGTTGTCACTGTCGAGTATGTGGTTTTCGATATGCTTTAAAATCAATAACATCGCGGGCACATATATATCATGTATATTTCGCACTGATTATTATTGTTTGTTTTAAAATACGTAACTGGAGGCAAAAGCGGGCATGCGAGGCAGCCAGTCCGTGAAGACCCAAGTGAAACTATAGTGGGGTTCAAAATATTGCGGAGCATATAGGGTGGCGACGGCAAAGATTTCATGTATGTGCATTGTACATGTATATGTACATACACTGTTATACGTGTGAAAATGCGCAAATGCCAACACATGTTGGCATGCAATTGTGCTCCGCAGAACATGTTTCGTGTTGTTAGAGCAAACTGTGGCGTTGTCCAACGCCAGAATTGCTATTATTGTCAAACAAATTCCAATGAAAACATAAGCTGCAATTAAACACGTTTTAAACATAGATAGAAAAAAGTCAGCAAAACGTTCAACAAAGTGTTGATTAGCGAATGAATACTCAAAAGTTTGCTTAAACCTTTTGTTTGGTCATTATTTTCAGTGTTTTAGTTCTGCAACGACATTCTATTGTTCTGGGTTGTCTTTTTTCATATCGTTTCCTGGTCTCACCCTTCTTGATTTAAAAAATGAACAAAAATTGCAATCGTTGCAATGAGATCCACCATTTTTTCTCCATAAAATATGCCCCGGTCATATCGGCTGCATATACATTTGTATGTATTCCTTTTCATACACCATACATACATGTACATGCATATTCCAGAAGCGATATGTGTTATTGAAAATTGGCCTGTAGCTATTGCTGCTGGTGTGTGCTTGCAAACTGATTAGTTTCATCAACACAGGCACGCACTGCGAAGTGCGAACAGGCCGCCGGATGGCACTGAAGGCATAATGAATTTCCACGCACCTATGCACCGGTGCTTTTGCAGCTTTTTTCTTCTTGTCCACTCGTTTAATTTTTTGCTTTGTTCGTCTGTTTTTCAGCATACGTCCTAGAGGAAATAGTGGGCCATTTCGGCGACATGAGACTTGCGTCGACGACCGAGTTTTGAAAAGCAGCGAATTTCAAGTTGCAATAATCATTCCTATTGCATATGGTCGGTGCAGCATCAGAAAACACAATTGCGTAAGCGACGCATGTGGAGATCTAGGATTGCCTCGCGCAATGATCATCCGTAACTGACATCGAAGCTCCACCAAATCGGTCAATTCGAGATAAACTTCGCGCATCACGAAAACGTCCACACACCAACACAATGTCTCGGAGACACTCGTTGTTCGGCGACCACATCGCGCTACCGTACTCGACGACCGTGGCCGTACTTACGGTCTGCGTGTTCGCGTTCGCGGTCGAGCTGCTCGCGGCGCAGGACGTTGCCGATGACGCCACCAACAACAACAATGACGTCACCATGACGCACAATCACTCGACAAAGTTCGACAAATGCGCCGTCGGCAACGTATCAACGTCGAACTGTGTCGACGGTCTGCTGTTCCCACTGTGGCGACCGATCGACAACCTCAGCACCGGCGACCGTGTCGGCCGCGGTCTCGTGTACTTTCTCGCCGTCTGCTGGATGTTTCTCGGCGTCTCGATTGTGTCGGATCGATTCATGGCCAGCATCGAGGTGATCACGTCGAAGGAACGCGAGGTCTGCATCACGCAGGAGAACGGCGACCAGTTGAAGTTCACGGTCCGCGTCTGGAATGAGACCGTGTCGAATTTGACGCTCATGGCTCTGGGGTCGTCCGCGCCCGAGATACTGCTGTCGATTATTGAGGTATTGGGCGGGCACGCTGTGTAAATGCTCTTTTGTTTTGAACAGCTAGGATCTTTATTTGGGTTCCGAATATGGACTGGTAAGCAATTTCATGCGAATTCAAAATTGGCACAGTGGTCCGAGTCCCCTAAATGGGACCGAGTCACTTGGCGACTTCAAAAAAAACTGCAAAATAAAGTAAGAAAAGTGCGTTCGCCGGGAGTCGAACCCGGATCGAATGCTTGGAAGGCATCCATGCTAACCGCTACACCACGAACGCGCGCGAGCGACAGCTATTTTATGATAATAGAGACATAGTCTGAAACTGACTCGTAGAGTGGATATGTGGATGACTGAAACGTCTATGTGGATAAAAACTGTGTTGATATATAGGCACAGTGTATCGTACATAGTCTCTGCGAAGTTATTTCAAATGCAAATTCAATGGCTGTCGCCTCCGCTATGATGGATAAACGTTTTTGACTGAAGTTTTTTTTCAATTAGAAAGCGGTGTGAAAAAGTTGTCAAAACAACAGCTGTGAACTGTAATTGTTCGTACAATTGAAATAATTTCTCAGTCACACGCATACAAATTTGAAAACAATGGCTTCTACCAGTTCTAACTTTGATTGTTCTAAGTTCTATTTATGGAAATACAAGATGTATCATCGGGGTAAAATGTGACCTCGCTCGAGTGCAGATTCAACTTAGTACGTGTCTTGTATGCCATTAAGCGGCATTCATGGAGCAGTGTTTGATGACGTGTAGCTGTGTTAAAACATAGCCACGCGGTCACTAAATACTGTTTCATGAATGCAGCAATATTCAGCGCTTGACCACCGAGACCTGGAACAAACTGCTCCCGATGATGCGTGTGCAATTCAAAAACAAAACAAATCAGTCAGCACCCCAAAAAGCGCGCCTGGCGACCAAACATTTGAAAAAAACCTTCATTTTTTCAAAAATCTCGCAGGTCTGCTCGAAAAAGTTCCACGCCGGCGACCTCGGTCCGAACACGATCGTCGGCTCAGCGGCGTTCAACTTGTTCATGATCATCTCGATCTGCGTCTACGTGATTCCGGACGGCGAAGTCCGGGTGCAGAAGCATCTCGATGTGTTCTTCGTCACGGCCACGTGGTCACTGTTCGCGTATGCGTGGTTGTACCTCATACTCGCCGTGGTGAGCGAGCAAGCAGCGCATTGTTGTTGTCGTTGTTTCTGGAATTCTATGTAGAAATCTAACTCCATAACATATCCAACTAGCTGATTGGTTGCTGGTCACGTGATGCATGAAATCTATGCAAACCAAACTCCGCCCTCCGCAGCAATTCATGCACCGAATGCATGCATCAACCAATCAGCTAGTTGGATATGTGATAGAGTTCGACTGTACTTGTGATTCGCTGAGAATCGAAGTGCACAACAATCCTGGTTGATTAACCGATCCTTACCGGTCCAACACAGTCTTTTACCGTATATCTCACGCTGATTGTCAAGAAAATTGCAACTGCAAATAGTTTCTTTTGGTATTTTTTAATAACATTTTCCATCACTGTTACCAACATTTCTCCTTGTTGATCATGTACTGTCGAGTGTCGATTTGCTAGACGCTGCTCTGCATGTTTCACCCACCATTTTTTCTGATCCTATCTCACAGTGACCTCTAATGAACCCGCAGATCACGCCGGCACGCATCGACATCTGGGAGGGCGTTACGACGTTTCTGTTCTTTCCTCTCACCGTCTTCACGGCCTACATGGCCGATCAAAAGATGATTCAGCAGAAATTCGTGCCGAAATTCTACAAGAAACGCGGCGACGGCGCGATTACTGTGGGCGAGGGCGAGGATATCGAGCTGAATGCGAACGACATTCACAGCACCAAAGTCACGGTACGTACATATCGTACATGGCGCTGTGATTGGCTGCGCGCATGTACAGTCTGTCTATAACATATGCAACCAGCTGATTGGTTGGTGGTCACGTGATCCACCAAACTCCGCCTATGCAGCAATTCACGCACAGATCGCACGCGTCAACCAATCAGCTAGTTGGATATGTTATTGAGTTACACTGTACATACAATGGTGCATGGCGTTGTGATTGGCTGGGCGCACATTTACATGATTTGCGTTCATGTAAATCGTGTAGCGCACAAATTCATCAAAATTCATCATCACAGTAGGACATCTCAATTGGCAAAAAGCCATTGCGGCTTGAAATTTGAAATGGTACACTCTTGAAGTCTTGACCTCTTTTGCAAAGCGAACCCATCGCCACCTTGAAATGGAAAACTGTGTCTGATTTGCACCAATTTTCAGAGCTTCAATGATGACGAGCTTGTAAAACCTTTTCTGACGGTAAATGCACACACCGGGTTTCACCAACATTTTGATTGTCCAATTATATGTTTTTGCTCTTTTTGTTTTGCAGAAAAACAGTGTAGTTGGTCGAGCATACTCTGCCACGTTGCACAACAGTTCACTCATTGTCTCACGCACAAATAGTATTTGTCCTTGTTCATGTATTTGTCTGTATAATGTCCTGAACCACAAGAGCCCATTTATAAAACACGTTTCAAAAAATCACGTTTAGGCGGCATTCGTGAAGCAGCATTTGGTGACTCGTAGCTGTGTTAAAACATTGCTACGCGGTTACTAAATACTGTTTCATGAATGTCCTTTTATTTTCTCAAAAAATATACCTGTATTTTTTCAGTCCGAGAATCCAGACGTGAGGGCATTCGAGGAGACGAGACGTGAGTTCATTGAGCTGATGAAGGAGATCCGTAAAAAGCATCCGAACATTGAGCCGGACAAACTGCAACAAATGGCCGAGGTGAATGCAATTTTCAAAGTTTTTTTGATACACTAAAAAACGAAAAGTTTTTAGTTTCGAAACCCAAAAAAGCGTTTACTAGCGTTTTCGCATGTCTCACTTTCTGTTTTCCCTGTGCTCCCAAGCAAAATGATATTTTTGTTCTTTTCTAGTAGGGGACATAATGCTTTTGAAAACGGTGTGCTTTTAAGGAAAACGCGCCTGTCAGTTTCGCCCATTAATTTGAGCTAAAATGTTACAGTTGCCAGTGCTAGTGAAAAAAATGCGTTTGCACTATCGGCAGAATTGCCGGCGTTTTACCACAGACAGATCTCATAGTCCGATTAAAACATCAGCGAACCCAGAAAGCAGAACCTCAAAAAACATTTTTGTTGCTTTTCCAAGCATTAGATTGTCAGTTTCACCGCTGTGTGACAAAAAATAGTGAGCAAAAACAACCGATTTTGGTGCTTTTTCAGGCTGAAATGATCAACAGAAGTTCAAAATCGCGCGCGTTTTACAGAGTGCAGGCGACAAGGCGACTCACCGGTGGCGGCGACATCGTGAAGAAGCGCCTAGAGAAAGAGCATCACAAAAGCCAAGAGGTGAACGAGAATGACAAAATGCGAATAAAACGGCCAATACTTGCTCAATCTATCAGATATATTT
The DNA here is from genome assembly GCA_030248135.1 of Theristus sp. LFF4_11. Classification (NCBI taxonomy): domain Eukaryota; kingdom Metazoa; phylum Nematoda; class Chromadorea; order Monhysterida; family Xyalidae; genus Theristus; species Theristus sp. LFF4_11. The sequence goes on along the minus strand of JASANC010003296.1, from coordinate 4,045 downwards.
ACTTGCGAAAAACCGGAAACGAAATCCTCATTTTACGGTTTTGCCTAAAAATTGCACGGCAGAAAGATTGTCTAATGTTGTACAGTGTGTTCGTTTAAACTTGTCACTTTTTGGCAAAATACAGAGACCGCGACATTTCGAATCACAGTGAATTATACAGGAATTGGGCTCGGTTCGGTCATGGTCCATGGATTAAAATACCGATTTCAAGCTAAAAATGCGTACCTTTTCCAACCTGGTCCTTATGTTTCTTCTTCCGGTTCTGTATTTTTCAAAAGATGACTGGATTAAAAAAACGTACTGTACATTGAAATTACCTTCCTCTTAACGTCCAATGCAACTGTGCAGGCACTTCTAGCCGCGGAAGCGGCAAAACGAGCGAACACCGCCCGTGTGTTCTTTGAGCCCGCTCACTACACGGTGCTAGAGAACGTCGGCACGTTCAACGTCGTCGTCAGCAGAGACGGCGGCCCACCGGGACTGACGATCATGGTCGACTACTACAGCGAGGACGGCTCTGCGGCCGGCGGCTCCGATTACATGCCGGTATGGCATATTTTTTCAAAGGTGTCCCACTGAAATGACGTCATGTGCCGCGAAACATGCGCTTATCGTTCGCAGCAGACCAGACTTTCCGTTTAGCCGATGTCTTCCTATAAACAAATGGTTAAGGTCGAATCAGTCACACCAAACTGACATTTTAGTGCCTGTACTTTGACGTTTGACGTAAAAGCAAATGACGTCATTTTAGCGCGGGCACGTTTGAATAAATCCACATTACACTGTTTTGTTTTGAATGTCATTTCATGTGAGATCCTAATCAACAAATCGTCCTCAGGTATCCGGCACGCTAACGTTCTACCCGGAGGATCAGCATCTGAATATTCCAATTGAGATCATCGACGACGACGTGTTTGAGGAGGATGAGCATTTCTACGTGAATCTGCACAATCTGCGTGTTCGTACCAAGGACGGCATTGTGTACGACCCGACGAAACTGGGCGGTGTGCCCGTCGCTGAGCTCGATATGCCCGCGACCGCAACTGTTATGATTCTTGGTGAGCATTCATGGAGTCGCACTTCTTCGTTTTAGTTATGTACTGTTATTGAACCTATGTTATATTGTGCATTCATCTACTCACTGCAGCTGGTGATTCATTTGGGCCCCAGGTTTCCATTTCTGGGGGACCTCTGATTATGTCCAGTTGCTGCTGTGTGGCAAAATTTTATGTTTATTCATTTTATCACAGACAAGAAATGAAAGTTCCGCACGTACTGCCTACGATTTAGGACGCATTCATGTTGCGGCATTTAGTGACCGCGCAGCTGCGCGTCAACATTTCATGAATGCAACATGAATGCTCCCTAACGGTAACTTATGGTCTTCAGCATCACGACCACATTTCAGACGACGACCACGCGGGCGTGTTCTCATTCGAGACAAACGCCATGGACGTTCCGGAGTCGGTTGGCATGTTACACTTAAAAATCAAGCGGCACAGCGGCGCCCGCGGCAAGGTTCGCATTCCATATGCGCTCACGAACGGCACTGCGCAGGCGGGCGTCGACTACAGAGGCGGCAATGGCGAGGTCGAGTTCGACAACGACGAAACCGAGTGGGTTTGCTTTCGATACATGAGTTTATCACAGAGTTTATTGGCTGTGTGCCCAGCTATGTTTGCTGGTGTGGAGACTGGTTTTCCTTTCTGCATATGCCGCACACTTACAATGTGTCGAATAGAATCAATCAATCAGTCAATCAATCAGTCAATCAAAACGAATGCATGTACACGTCGTGATTCACGCGCAGAAATTTGTTCATTCGTTCTGCTTGTAATTATGCCGCATGATAAAAGCACCACGTTAAAGTTGCACAATAATGCAGTCGAAAAAATCATATACCTGTGCGTGCACAACTAGGATACCGACAGTCACGCACCCACATCTTTCACGCACACCACACACCTCTTCGCACAAAGGGGCATTCATGAAGTAGTACTTAGTAACTGCGTAGCTATGTTTTAACACAACATCGCGTCATGAATGCACCTTAAGTATTGTCTTTCCTGTTGCCCACGTTGTAATATGCGTTTTCAGGCATGTAGACAGAGAAAATGTTTCACGGCTGGGCGGCAATTTGAAATCAGCAGAACTGAACGTTTATCTGACGGCACTTTTGTGCAGGAAAACAGAAAACAAAAGTAATCTGCAGTTCGAATTAGTTTATGACCCAGTCGTATTTTGGGGACAGGGTTATTTCACCAACTTTGAATTTCCGCGTCATTCATGAAACTGTTTACCTACAGTACCTACAGTATGAACGCATTGAGTCGCAGAACCACAATGAAAGATAATTATCTAAAAATGCGTGAGACGCATATAAAAGAAGGAATATGGCCTTGTGTAAGCAGTGAAAGACTTGGCTCGACAACGCTTTTCAAATCTCTGATGTGGTACACACGGATACAAGTACATAAGGGTCATATTTTTGCGCCGCGTTTGTTTTTTTTTGAAGCACGCCCCCCACCGATTCCGGAAACCCGAAGGTACCAAACTCCGGTGGGATTGGGGAATGGACGGCTGACCATCCCGTGGAACCAATACCCTCGGCATGTGAGGGGGACAGCCTCTAAGCTCCGCTCTGTCCTGGGGGCACCAGTGATCTTAGCCCGATTTCGGTTTCGGTGGCCTGCGGTCGCTATATCCCCGGAGGGCAGCGAATCCGAAGGTTTTCGTTTTCGTTTTCGTTTTGCTGAAAAGCGTAAAACTTTGAAGTTATTTTTTAATTGTTCTCTTCGATTTAATCTAAAATCACGCCATGTGCGAAATTCTGTAAATTCTGTGCAAAAACAGAAAAATTAGAGATTGCAAAACATTGTTGCATGTAGCTTTTTCGTTGTTGTTAACGTACGCACCGCTGTGTACACACCAGCACCAGTGACAAAAAGGAGTTGTCTTCCGTTGATTTTCACCTTTTTTACCGGTGTCACCTTCAACTAGTGTGGCAGGATAAACCGTCTGTCCCGTGAGTCATTGCCTTTGCCACAGGAGACCTTGCGTTCCGCAATGCTTCTGCGATACAATTTGTCCTGAACAAACCAGTGTCAGCGAGCTAAAGTCTGATTGTTATTTTAGTAGTTTTAGTGGTCGCTAAATGCCCGAAATCCGCAAATGTGAAAGGTCATTTGTCTACAATACAAAGCACGAGGGTTGCCATGTGCAACCGAAATCATAAATAAACGCGCAAAAATATGACTCTTATGTACTTGTATCCGTGTGTACCACATCAGAGACTTGAAAAGCGTTGTCGAGCCAAGTCTTTCACTGCTTACACAAGGCCATATTCCTTCTTTTATATGCGTCTCACGCATTTTTAGATAATGTATACCGTATGCGCATGTCTGAACAAACGATGCAGGAACTATTTCTAACTTTCTAATCGCTTTATCAAGCTTTGTGTAGCTACAATTCTCAATCCAAGATAAAGCGCGCTCTGTAACAGAACTGACTCGATAAACCGTACCAGTCTTCGTTCATTTCGTTGCGTCTTAATGCATTTTTTCGCCTGCACGGCAGCAGTCTCAAATGGATCTTTCTTTGAAACAGAAATGCGCAACCAACAAAATTATCTGCGTTCGGTTTAATGACATACACGAAAGACACAGCAACATGCTGTTGTTTGTTCAAGACGATACAAATGTCATGGGTACGTACATTATGTCGCAGAATGTACGCTCCCCACGTGGCGGCACTTCTTGTGTGTTGATCAGCAAAAAGTCTCAAATTTGCCTCTCCTATCGCGTCTCTCGTCTCGTCACAACACTAATCTGCACGGCACGATGACTCAAAGTGCACCTACATTTCGAAGTGTATTGTATGAGAAAACGTAATTGCGCCCGGAACCGAACAGATGCAGACAAAATAACACGTTTGCACAAAAGCAAAGTGTCACTACTGCTACTGTGTTGCCATCGACTGCGTTATTTCTCAAGTTGTGTTGTTCGAAAAATTGACAGCTTTTTCTTGTGCAATATTATCTAAAAAT
>JASANC010003294.1:0-59014 GCA_030248135.1 Theristus sp. LFF4_11 | reverse complement strand
AGTAGTCGGATAAAAATTTTTTCACGGCTCCAAGCACAACTTTGGGTGTTCGTTTCGTGTGCACGGAACCAAGTTTGTGGCTTATACTATGCTCGCTGGAGGCAGCGAGCAATTTTGAAAAAAGCGCGCTGGGGTATAACGGCTCATATTATGCGTGATGCGCTCTCCGCTCGCTACGCTCGCTCGCGCATCCGCATGATAAGCGACTCCGTGTGAGTCCTGAGACACAAGCACACCGTGCACTTGGGGCATTTCTCCTTCAGTTTGCGGCCGATGCCTGCGACGGTGCCGCCGGTGCCCGCGCCGAGCACGACCATGTCCAGCTGGCCGCCGCACTGATCCAGCATCTCCTCGGCCGTCTCGTCGTAGTGCGCAATCGGGTTGCCGAGGTTTCGGTACTGACAAGAAAAGAAATGTCGCTGTTTTACAGAATGCGTAATGCGTTTTCATGCAATCGTTTTTCGAACAGCTCAGTGAATCGAGCACTCTTTGTTTTCTTTTCGCTCGCTGTTTTGTTCAGGCAAAACATGGAAGTGGTGCACGTTTCTGATGATGGAGCAACACCGCAATATCAACAACCTTCAGAAAACACCAACGATACAGCGTCACAGTTGATTTTTTTGTAAGTGGCCGAAATAAAACCCGCTTGATTATATTGGAAGAAACGCCCAAAATAACGCTCGATTTGACAACAGATTGACATACAGGCCCAAAATAACCGCTATGTCACACAAGTACCAGAGCAACCATTGTTCGGAGACGTGAACGAACGCAAGCATACAGTGTGGTCAGTCGTGTTGTGTGCAAGCCGCTACGCTACCGAGTGAGTAGCGGCCAGTGCAACGATTCCATACCACATCGTCGCACATGTACGGACGGAGAGAAACGACGCACTGCAAAAGCGAGCACTCGCCTGGTCGAGAATGATCGAGTCCTTGATCTCGCGATGCAACCGGGCGGCCACTCCAATGTGCGACTCCGGCGAGTCGAACTGCGCCTCGTTCGGCGTTCGCACGATCTCGGCGCCCAACGCGCGAAGCGTGTCAACCTGCGGCAAGATACCGTACTGGCGCACAGTCGTCCACTAACAATCGACTCAAGTGTTTTTTTGCATTCAAAAACAACTCAAGTTTCGCAATGAAGTGACCGCCAAGTCAGCCAAGCCCAAAACGAAATGCACCCGACATTCCTCCATTTCGAGTCGTCCTCGCTAATTTGTAATGTTAGCTGATTGGTTGATGCATGCATCAAATACGCGAACGCGTAACCAGCCAATCAGCGAACAGTTGTACAACTTAGCTAGACCGACTATTACAAGTGGTTCAAGCACTGCTTCTTGCGGTTTCGCCTGGTAAGCGTATACCGCGGGCCCCAGGGTCGTCAGTACGACAAGGCCCGGGCTGCACAGCGCAACGAAAAATAATGACCAGCACAGACGGATGTTATGTGCGGCCGAAACATCAGCGAATGTTCAGTGCTACCTTCTCTGCGCTCATTTTCTCCGGCATCACAATGATGCATTTGTATCCCTTGACGGCGGCCGCCAACGCCAGTCCGATGCCAGTGTTGCCAGACGTCGGCTCAATGATCGTCATTCCTGCAACGTCGTCATGGAAATCAGCAACGAGTTTTGTTTCATTCTCCGTGCGAGTCACGCAGCCAATCACACACAATACAAGCGCATCACGTGGTCATCACCAACCAATCAGCTAAAAATTGCATCATGGTATAGAAATAGACTGTGTGCGGTCGTCAGCGTCGGCAAGTCCCTATTGAATGACCGGAATATTTTTTCCAAATTATACCTGGCCGCAATTTTCCGGTTCGCTCCGCCTCTTCCACCATTCGTCGCGCGATTCGATCTTTCACTGAGCCGCCAGCGTTGAAATACTCGCATTTGGCGACTGGAAATGATCGCGGATTGCTTTTTTACATTTTGGATAGTTGCTTTTCGGGCATAAACAACTGCATTGCGTTCCAGCGACTCAAACTGTGCGGTGCGTGTATCATAGAGTGAAGTAAAAAAAGATAAAACGTTGATTGGTCGCATGCCTTATGCCAGAAGAACCAATTAAAACCAGCACACTAATGTTTGTAATAAGGTAGATTCATGAAAAGATATTTCGCAAAACACAGCTAAAGCAGTTCAAAAACGCATTCATAAAAAATCAGTAGTGCTAGTATATCATCGGCGATATTAGTCAAGCTAGCGATTCTTTTTGCATTCATGAAAAACAATGTCACCGCTAGCTATCCGATTTCTGCTGTGAATTCATGAATACATCTTTTTCATAGAATGGAGTGCCCGAATGAAAAAAGTCCCACTGAATTGCACGGTTCCAAGAACACTCACAGAGTTCACACTTCAATCCTTCTTCGGCCGAGACTTTATTGATTCTGACCATCGGAGTTTCGCCAATGAAGTGCAGAATGTCAGGAAGCACTTTTGGACGAGCACGCCTGCATTTTTTCTTCACTAATTGAAACGTAATGAAATAGAAACATGAAACGTAACAATGAAATTAGAAGACTGAAAAGCTTTGCCACACTTTCAGCAAAACTGTAAAAATACAGAAATAAAACAAAGCAAGACAAAAACGCCACGTACGGATACGACACGTGGTGATGCGGCGATGGCTTGGAGCTGTCTGCGGCCCAGCTGCATTGGGATGGCAGGTTTGGCAGAGCCCAGTCGGTGAGACTTTCTTTCGAGGTCCTGTGTGAAGAATATGGGGTGGAAGTTTTTGACGAAATGAAAACTATCCAGTGCGTTTTCAAAGTTGCGATTTTGAAAAGGTCGGATTGGTACCGAAAACAGCACAGAAAACTGAAATTGATGTATTTTTTACTTTTGCTTGTTCATACGGCACGATTTTTCAGACGAACCGTCAGGCATGTCAATTTCCATTATTATGTCAGCGGATTGTTCGACCGTTTTCAAATGCATTTTTTTCGCGACAACAAGACACGAAAACTGGCGTTTCACTAATCAAAAAGCAACAGTTCGCTGGATAAGTTATATTTTAGCTGACCACGCTCTTTTTGGAGCCGGTGGTGGAAGAAAATAGTGTGATTTGCTTGCGTAGTTCACTATTTTTATTTGCATTTTTATCTGACGATAATTGTGAACGCTGTCGTGTTCGTCAGCCATTTTTGCCGAATAAAAGCGAAGCCAGCAAAAAAGTCAGCAAACAAGCAAACACAACGAGTGTCCCCTTGATTTTCGTCAAGTTTATCACGTGAAAAAGCGCTCAAAACAACGTTAAAAACGTGTGGAAAAAATGAAGCCAAGCCAAGTTCGGTTTGCCTCGGACATTCAAACAAGCAACCAAACTGTAAAAAGCGATATGAATACGAAACGGCTAGCAGAAGCAACAATGGGGTTGCAAACGAACCGTTTATGAAAGCTTGTTTACCACAGCTGATTTTGTGTGAATCGAAAATTCAAAAAATCGCACCTTTCTCGGGCGATCTTGCGACCGTCTGTGTTGATTTTCTGCGCTGGTTTCGCGGGAATGTCAGCCGATTGGGATTCGCCGTTCATTGTTGGCTCAGTTTTGGACATTTTCGCGGTTTGTCTATTATGCGGTACTTTATCTTATTTTTCAGTAAGTTTTTCTATTATGCAACAATGGAATGTTGACTTTTGTTTTGAAGCTCTATCCTGAAATTACAAGCAAAGGAAACGAACAAAAACAAGTGTACATGATCTTTTTAAGAAAAATCAGAATTTTTCATGTCAATCAGAGTAAGACGCCACAAACCATGAAAACAGTAAACAGTTTGAAAAAAAGCGTGTTCGAATTTTGGAACATCAAGGCAGAACAAGCAGACAAGCAAGCAGCTGTGGAAACACAGTTGAATTTTATTGCCAGAGGTAGCTTCCAACCAAACCGCACACGTCAATTCTGTTTGACGCTCAAAGGATTCCACATTGGTATTCAACCGGTACACCGGAACCAACAGAGCCATTCACCTAAGCAAAGCCTTGAATACAGAAAGTTTTTGATCGCGAAAAACCGTAAACGCTGCCACAGCGATATTCTAGCACAACTTTCAATATTTCAGGGTTAGATTCGGTTAATGAAGGCAGCAAATTCAATATATTTCTACTGAGCCGATTGAATACTTTTTGAATTTGCTTTTACACGTGCTTTTACATCATTCCGTTTTGTTTGCCTCTCGCTGGCGTGGTGATTTCCTAGAAGCTCCTTTCCTGCTAGCTCAAAACACATAGTTGAATAACCGGCGAAATAATGCAAATCGTGGCGATTGAAATTTTCGAACGTAAATGGCACCAATCATGATTGTGTCAGAGTACATCGCTTTGTTTTAACATGGTTGAAAACCAAGTAAAGTTTTCTTGATTTAATAAAATTGCAAAGCTCAACGAAGTTTGACAAAAATATGCCTTCGACTGAAGCAGCGGACAATTTGTGCGTAAAGCTGGGTGACAGACGAAATAACAGCAGACAGAACAAAAAATGCACCTGCACATACGTGACAAAAACGGCGAAAATCGATTTTTGTGTTCCCACGTGCTTTTGTTTTGACCGGAATACCTGTCACATTTCATTTCGATTCTGGCAATGTTCAAGGCTTTTTTGCCTGCTAGCCAAATTGGCCATGACTGATACCAATAATCTACGGGTTTCCCACAAAATATCAAGAAGAAAAAACAAAGAACAAGACACGCACCACACTCTTGATTGCGTTCGAATGCATGCTACTGGAAATTCCTGATCGTCATTTTCAGTTTTTTCGGCCATGTTCATGGTTTTCGGTCAGCAGAAAAGAGTTAAGGAACGAAGAAATACAGGAAAACTTTGCCGTTTTATGTTTTGATTCACTGAAAAATGGATGCTCGACGAAGAGAGAAACAACGTGTAAACAACCAGAAATACAAGTACCTGTACATCTTGCAAAACAGTTCAACAACAGTTCGCGCACACTCTAGTTTTATGATTGCAAAGTTTACTGGGCCACCAACACGTAAGATCCTGCCGCCAGAACGGTTGACAGATCTTAATTTTGGCACAAAAGGGCGGATGTCCACTTCATACTGCAGTTTTATGATTTTAGTTTGTTTATTTTAGTTTACCATTGTCATGACATTGAATGCTACAGATGAGACAAATCAGTGCGTCGAGTTCAACTATGTGCAGCTAATCACAAAACTGCGTCAAGTGGGTGGCAAAATGTTTCAAGTGGACATACATACTTATGGAGCTGTTACAGAAAAGACGTTACAAATGCTACACAAAAATAAACACAATGAGCAACACCAGTTCCATCCTGTTCAATAAAAGCACACGTGGTTTTGTTTTCCGCGGTTGCAGCTTTTTCATTTCATTATATGACGTAAAATGTCGAATTTGTGCTCGTTTGAAACGTTTAAAAAACATTCTATGTGATGCATTTATAAAAAAATGTCAACAAATCGTTGGAGTGCGGTGTTGACTTGACTTACGACGCGCTAAAGAAGATGCAGAAAGGAAGATTTCTATTTTCTTGCAAGGTTTTCTTTTGTTCATTCATTGGTAAACATCACTTAACTGGTAAAGTCAGTTTTCAAAAAGTTATCAAACACAAGCTAAGAACACACCTGGCATATTAGTCAATAAAGTTTTCAGCCAGCCAGTTCGATGTGAGGTGAGACAAGGCGGACGGATGAGTATTATCATTTTTTGGGGGTTCTGCGACTCAATGTACCCCTTTTTTCACAACACAAATTTAAAAAAAAAACACCTTTCCCCCCCCCGGGTGTTTTTCTCCCCATCCTTTTCCCCCCATATTCTTTACAAAATACAGTTTAAACAAACATAGTGTATTTGAAAATAAAGGGTCATATTATTTTTTGGTTCTGCGACTCAATGCGCACATAGACTTGAAAGCCGTTCCACTTTTTACGAGGCAACTCAAAATTAGGGAAGTGACCCCAAGTCACTGAGATTGAATCGGATGACTTGGGCGACTTTGAATTGATTCGTCAAGTACGAAACTATTTTTTTATTGGCTGCAAACGCACTGAGTGGCAAAACTAAAAGAACAGATAATACATATGTTGTGGTAGAACTCTATAACAAGCACGCTATAAATATAAAAAAGAAGAAAACAAAATGAAGTTTAATAAAAGATAGTTCACCCAGCGTTGGTTAGCAACCGTTTTCTGTCGATCCGTGAATCCACAATCAAACTTGTTATCCTGCAGAAAGCTTTTATTAAGTAACGGATAAAATATCGCATTATCAAGAGCATTGAGTGAGTAAAGTCTTGCAACATGCATCACTCATTTTATAGTTCACAGAGGTGTAAAATCACGAGTTTCGAAACAAAATGCAATTCCAGTTTCAAAATTGGAAAGCAGGTTTTCAAATCACAATATCAATTGTCATGTTAATGTTAGTGCTATCGAAATTGAAATAACGAATGTTTACGTTGAACAACTTTTCAAAACTAATAACTCAGTATATCTAAAGTAAAAGACCATCAAAGTCAACAATCAACCATTTTTGTATCTGCCCTTTGTACTTGCATTATCGCCGTATGTGTACTGTTTAGTGTGGATCATTTTTTCTTCTTCGAAACACACCGACTTCATGGTATGTCAACCATTTGTTCACCGCCGCATTGATGGTACTGCTTCATGACAACCTGAAACAAAAATCACAAGATGCAGAATTTGCAAACACCGGATATCACACACACTTAGCAGGCTCGTCCAAAACCGATAATCTGAGTGCCTGGACTGTACTGCAAACTGCGTAAAAGTAAGTTTGCCAGCCATCCATTCAATCAATTAAATTTGGTGAACTTCACACTTCGACTGCCTGAAAGTAAAGATAGAACACACTGCCAAGCAGTAATCTCTCCAAAAAACAATGTGTACAGCAAATCGTTCTCATCTGAATGGTGTTTTACTCCAATCTGGCTGAAAGGGGTGGCACCCGGAGAACTGGTCACCGGAGAACTGGTACCCTCTCACAAACGCACGCGGAAAACTGGTACCCGGAGAACTGGTCACCGGAGAACTGGTACCCACTGTGGTTGGGCGTGTTTTTGGAGTGTTTTACTGCCTCTGTCTGTTGCTGTTGAATGTTATATTTTATTTTTTAGATTAATAAAAATATTTTGTAAACTTTGTTTTGTATTAACTTTTATATTATCATTTCAAATGCACTTTAATCAATCAGTCAAGTTTTATTGACACGAAAAGAACAGTAGAAACACGTGAATACAAATGACATTGAGTTGTCCAACAATAACAAACAAGTGAGTTTTTGCGGTAGTAAAACACGTCATTTTTAAAACGCCTTGCACATAAAAGCGGTATGACTAGCGTTCGATGGCCAACAAATGGAATTATGATATTTTGGGCTAAAACGATGCTACTAAGTGTCCTGAGTAAGCGCACAGAATTTTTGGGCCAAAGACCCACCCTATCCCGAGTTATGGCCATTTTATGTTTTGGCCGACGGGCGCCGGTGACACCGGCGACCGATCACCAAATTGCATTTTTTAACCTTTTAAAGCAATTTAACGCAATCCGAGGTAACCACGTGAAAGAAGAGAACAAACTGAATCAAATCCACTACTTTTTGAATAAATTTAAGAGAATTTTACGGTATGGCCGAATAAACATGGCAGCTTTTTTCAGGGTGGAAGGAGCGCGCGAAATTTGAATGAAAGAACAAAGACGTTCAGAAAAGTAATTGTGTGTCAAATTTGACGTGTTTTTTTCAAGCTAATTGCTTCTTCGTGCTATTCTGTTCATTCTTTCTCCCTTGCACACACAATTGCAAATTATCTTGGCATTCTTGAAAAAGGCAGCTCCTAGTCTGCGACTGATCCCGCCTTTGATGAAGAATACAAGGACTGCCTTATTTATTCGGCCATACTGTAGTTTGTAAAATTCTTTTGTAAAAATTCACAAATCTTCAGTAACATCCATAATACAGGGTGGGCCAAAAAAAGGTTCCAATTCTAAAATGCTCTCACTGGCGTGTGTTAAGGGTAGAGCGAAAATCAAACACCATAAAAAAATTTGAGGTTTTTCGACTAAATTTTTTTCACGTATGTTGCCCCTATCACTCACACAGCAGAATATCGAAAAACAGAAAAATCGACAAAGTGGTAAAACGCAGAAAGTAATTAGCTGTAACAAAGACCAAAGAGAACGGGGAAAACCCGAGGCTCACAACACAAAAAAAGAGAACAAACAAACGCACAACTGAGCTGAAAGCCGAATGCTGAATTGCATTTGAACAGTGTTGATCAACCGATTCACTGAGTCTAGCGGCGGAGCGTCAGCCCAGAGCAGAGCGAATTATCTTTCCAGAGCAACTGTTTTTTCTTAATCACACAATGTCACTCGTATTTTCACCACGACGGTGTTCGCTGAAAAGCATCCATTCAGTCGTTGCTGCCATCATATGGACGGGAGAAAGCGAGTCTAGTCTGCCAATTGGGGGAACACGAATAAGTTATCCACAGGGTTCGGCAATTTTGAAAATCATTTCCCCCGCGGCGATAATGTTCGAAGTCGGTAGAGAAGATAAACAGGAGATAGGGGAACGTTGTTTTTTCGTCAAAAATCGCTATTTTTTTAAAAAACACACTGTAAAAATAAACTGAAACGTGTAAACCAAAAAATTTTTGATCACAAAAAGCTTCCAAAGTGTTCCAACAGTGTTCCAAATTTTAAGCCATGAGGTCCCTTTGTTGTAGCTAAATCAACCCTCTGCATTTTACAACATTTGTCGATTTTTCATATTTTCCAGATATTTTGCTGTAGTGAGTGACAGGGGCAACATATCGTGACAAAAATTTGGTCAGAAAAACCTCCAAATGTTTTCTAATAGTGTTCCAATTTTCAGCTGTAAACACCTTAGCACTCGCCAGTGAGAGCATTTTAGAATTGGAACCTTTTTTTGGCCCACCCTGTAGATAGATAATAAATGATTCTGAGTCTAAAATGAAAGTCAAAATGGCAAAACGCCGTCATTAAAAAATTAAACATACAGTTAATTAAATCTAGGATTAATTAAATTAAATTAAATTAAATAATTAATAAATAGTTCTTGGAGGTGGGTACCAGTTCTCCGGTGACCAGTTCTCCGCACGCGCAAATCAGAGGGTACCAGTTCTCCGGGTGACCAGTTCTCCGGGTACCAGTTCTCCGGTTACCAGTTCTCCGGGTACCAGTTCTCCTACTGCCGGCTGAAAGACCGCGCACTATTTTCACGGGTAATTCAAGTCTGCAGTAGACCAGGAGAAATTAAAAATTTTAAAATAATGAAATAATTTAAGATAGGTTTTTTCACAATACCGGTTTAAGACAATACCGACACAACACAATTGTGCCTAGAGGTGTGGAGGCCGGGTCGGTCGACTCAAAAAGCCTATCTTAAATGATGGGATTGCTGCTTGATTGAGTGTGGTGCCTATACTTCGCCACCTATACACACACCTTCGTTTCGGCGACCAAGCGTTTCACCTTTCGATCGAACTTTGCCTGGCATTCGAGCAGTTTGCGCTGCGCGTCAGCATCGACAACGCGAGTCTCGTCGGCCGACGACGTTTCTGCGTGCACTGGTTCGCTGACGTCGCCATCTGGACGTTTCGACCAATCAGCGTACGTCAGTGGAGCGCGTTTCGACCAATCAGCGTACGTCAACGCGCCGCGCTTCCACCAGTCGCCATAGGTCAACTTGCCCGCCTGCACCGCTGTCATCGGCCAGAAATGACCGACCACAGCAACAACAACCATCAGAGCGAGAGTGGGTCGCATTGCTCGCGAGAACATTCACGTGTTTCTTCCCCGGCGAACTTTCTCCCAATTTTATCTTGACACTCTGAGAAAACCAGTTTTTGGTTCAATGAATATGCTCCGCAAACAACTGTTCAGCGGAACACTAATGAACGAAGAAATTATGCATCATAATGAACGACCAAAGTTCAAAACTTGTTGCTTGAGATTTAAAGACAAAGCACGTCACTCAAACTAATGAGACTTTAACTGCAGCGGTAGTTCTTTCGTCGGGTGCTTTTTTCAGGTTTCCCCCACTCATTACTTTTATTAACATTAATCGGCCTTAATAAAACCGTAGGGCACTCCGGCAATAATATAAACACTGATAGCAACAAGTTTATTTTTCCGTCATATTTAGGTGTCCTTCTCATGACATTTAGACTGAAAGTTAGACTCAATTCCTGTTATCAGTTATCAGTTATCTCAAGACTCGGTTATCCTGGCAATTATTGTAACTTTTAATGAACGTCCTAGGTTATCGTTAAATGTGTGTCCTCGAAAACGAACGAACGGTGGACGATCTTTTTCGCCAGGGCTAACGCAGAAATGCGTGCAGAACGCCGTCGAGTGGGGCGCCCTTTGAGTTTTCTTTGTCATCAAGTGCCTAATGTCTGTAGACTCCTCGGCGGGGCTTGATCCCCGAGAGCACCAACAATAATAGTGTAACGCCCTCTACCACCCAGGCCAGGCTCACGAGGGTGCAAGTCTCTGAGACTGCAAAGAAGATTGTCTGCTGATATGTAAGGCTGCCTGAAACGTTGAAAATGCAAAGAGCACATGTCGACAAGAATTATTTGAACCAAGAAAACGCCATTAATGTGCAGGACGCGTTATTTTAGTGTCAAGCTACATGCATTCACTGCATTGCATCTTGACCAAAGAAAACGTCATTCATTACAAGAAGACGTGTTACCTGAGTGTCAATCTCTGTAAAGTGTCAGTAAAATGCAACTGGACAGGATGACAACTCGAGCGTTAAAGCGGTTGTTATGTTTCTCATATTTTTTTGGTTTCTCGTCACGCATCGTTGTCGAGTTTCGACTTCGTGAATGCACGCAGCAAAATTCATGAACCATGAAAATGAACTTTACGAAAACGCACGTAACTTGTGTGTGATGAGCGGAACTAAAATGCTTTGTAAACGACTAAGCATGTACAACATGTATGACGCTGGGGTAAACCGAACTGGATTGAACTTGGGGATCTGGATGTGTGGAACATACAGGTCAGAGATCAGCTTGCGAGTACTAAGCACACAATAGAATTTGTAATTATCTAAAAATGCGTGAGACGCATATAAAAGGAGGAATATGGCCTTGTGTAAGCAGTGAAAGACTTGGCTCGACAACGCTTTTCAAGTATCTGATGTGGTACACACGGATAAAAGTACATAAGAGTCATATTTTTGCGCCGTTTATTTATGATTTCGGTTGCACATGGCAACCCTCGTACTTTGTATTGTAGACAAATGACCTTTCACATTTGCGGATTTCGGGCATTTAGCGACCACTAAAACTACTAAAATAACAATCAGACTTTAGCTCGCTGACACTGGTTTGTTCAGGACAAATTGTATCGCAGAAGCATTGCGCAACGCAAGGTCTCCTGTGGCAAAGGCAATGACTCACGGGACAGACGGTTTATCCTGCCACACTAGTTGAAGGTGACACCGGTAAAAAAGGTGAAAATCAACGGAAGACAACTCCTTTTTGTCACTGGTGCTGGTGTGTACACAGCGGTGCGTACGTTAACAACAACGAAAAAGCTACATGCAACAATGTTTTGCAATCTCTAATTTTTCTGTTTTTGCACAGAATTTACAGAATTTCCCACATGGCGTGATTTTAGATTAAATCGAAGAGAACAATTAAAAAATAACTTCAAAGTTTTACGCTTTTCAGCAAAACGAAAACGAAAACGAAAACTTTCGGATTCGCTGCCCTCCGGGGATATAGCGACCGCAGGCCACCGAAACCGAAATCGGGCTAAGATCACTGGTGCCCCCAGGACAGAGCGGGGCTTAGAGGCTGCCCCCTCACATGCCGAGGGTATTGGTTCCACGGGATGGTGAGCCGTCCATTCCCCAATCCCACCGGAGTTTGGTACCTTCGGGTTTCCGGAATCGGTGGGGGGGCGTGCTTCAAAAAACAAACAAACAAACGCGGCGCAAAAATATGACCCTTATGTACTTGTATCCGTGTGTACCACATCAGATACTTGAAAAGCGTTGTCGAGCCAAGTCTTTCACTGCTTACACAAGGCCATATTCCTCCTTTTATATGCGTCTCACGCATTTTTAGATAATATTCTGACTTTTACATAAGCCCCGAAGGTCGGACCAAAATCACAATTCGTTGGTCACACATTCTTCTAAACCCCGGACAACTCAGGTTTTTCATTTTTCGTTTTTAGGCCGATTTCTCCTATGCCATTTCTACGGCCGATTCCCCAAAATCGTCACGATTCAGTACCTAGAATCGCTCACAAAAGAAAAACTGACCCAAAAGCCGTGATCGGCGTAATGAATTACCATGGAAAACACCGTTTTCTTGTTTTTCATTTCTGGACCGGTTTCGCTAAATTCCACGGCCGATTCACCATAAATCGTCACGATTCAGTATCTAGAGTTGCTCATACAAGAAAACTAACCCAAAATCCGTGATCAGCACATTGAATTACCCTGGAAAAACCGTTTTCTCGTTTTTCATTTCTGGACCGATTTCGCCAATTTCCACGGCCGATTCGCCCGAAATCGTCACGATTCAGTATCTAAAGTTGCTCACGTAAGAAAACTAACCCAAAATTTGTGATCAGCGGATTGAATTACCCTGGAAAACACCCTTTTCTTGTTTTTCGTTCCTGGACCAATTTCGCCAACTTCCACGGCCGATTCGCCCGAAATCGTCCCGCCCCTTTTCTTGTTTTCGTTTCTGGACCGATTTCGCCAACTTCCACGGCCGATTCGCCCGAAATCGTCACGATTCAGCATCTAGAGTTGCTCACGTAAGAAAACTAACCCAAAATCCGTGATCAGCGCATTGAATTACCCTGGAAAACACGCTTTTCTTGTTTTTCGTTTCTGGACCGATTTCGCCAACTTCCACGCCCGATTCGCCCGAAATCGTCACGATTCAGCGTCTAGAGTTGCTCACGTAAGAAAACTAACCCAAAATCCGTGATCAGCACATTGAATTACCCTGGAAAAACCGTTTTCTCGTTTTTCGTTCCTGGACCAATTTCGCCAACTTCCACGGCCGATTCGCCCGAAATCGTCACGATTCAGCATCTAGAGTTGCTCACGTAAGAAAACTAACCCAAAATTCGTGATCAGCGCATTGAATTACCCTGGAAAACACCCTTTTCTTGTTTTTCGTTTCTGGACCGATTTCGCCAACTTCCACGGCCGATTCGCCCGAAATCGTCACGATTCAGCATCTAGAGTTGCTCACGTAAGAAAACTAACCCAAAATCCGTGATCAGCGCATTGAATTACCCTGGAAAACACGCTTTTCTTGTTTTTCGTTTCTGGACCGATTTCGCCAACTTCCACGCCCGATTCGCCCGAAATCGTCACGATTCAGCGTCTAGAGTTGCTCACGTAAGAAAACTAACCCAAAATTCGTGATCAGCGCATTGAATTACCCTGGAAAACACCCTTTTCTTGTTTTTCGTTTCTGGACCGATTTCGCCAACTTCCACGGCCGATTCGCCCGAAATCGTCACGATTCAGCATCTAGAGTTGCTCACGTAAGAAAACTAACCCAAAATTCGTGATCAGCGCATTGAATTACCCTGGAAAACACCCTTTTCTTGTTTTTCGTTTCTGGACCGATTTCGCCAATTTCCACGGCCGATTCGCCCGAAATCGTCACGATTCAGCATCTAGAGTTGCTCGCGTAAGAAAACTAACCCAAAATTCGTGATCAGCGCATTGAATTACCCTGGAAAACACCCTTTTCATGTTTTTCGTTTCTGGACCGATTTCGCCAACTTCCACGGCCGATTCGCCCGAAATCGTCACGATTCAGCATCTAGAGTTGCTCACGTAAGAAAACTATCCCAAAATCCGTGATCAGCGTATTGAATTCCTACGGACTAAACATTTCTGCTATTTTTCGTAGCTCAGACAAAATTTGTAAGACTGAAAAAATGATACCCAGTCAAAATGCTACGAATTTTCAAAAAATGCACAATTTTGACCCAAAAAATGCCCGGGCAAAAAATAAACAAAATTTTCAAAATCTACGGATGAATTTACCCGAGGAAAAATTCTTGTTCAACTGTGAAAGTGTCCCAGCTAAAAATTGAAAGGGCGAACACAGCTAAAACCAGGTGACAACCCTGCCAACTTTCAAAAAAAACCAATATTTACCCCAAAAAGGGGTCGGGGCAAAAAATTAACTCATTTTTCCAAATCTACGGATGAAATTACCCTAGGAAACATTTTTCTTCAACTGTGAAAGTGTCCCAGCTAAAAATTGAAAGGGCGAACACTTGAAACCCGGTGAAAACGCTGCGAACTTTCAAAAATGCCCAAATTTTTACCCAAAAAAGTGGTCGGGGCAAAAAATTAACCCATTTTTCCAAATCTACGGATGAAATTACCCCAGGAAACATTCTTGCTAGACTGTGAACGTGTCGCAGGTAAAAACTGAAAGCGCGAACACATGTTGATTACATACCAGAAAAAAAAAAGAGATAGAAAAATAAGTAACACTGTTTTCAGAATAGGTTTTTCGTGTCTACAGCGTATGAAAAGTAGTCGGAAAAAAAATTTTTCGCGGCTCCAAGCACAACTTTGGGTGTTCGTTTCGTGTGCACAGAACCAAGTTTGTGGCTTATACTATGCTCGCTGGAGGAAGCGAGCAAATTTGAAAAACGCGCGCGAGAGGATAACGGCTCATATAATGCGTGATGCGCTGTCCGCTCGCTGACGCTCGCTCGCGCATCCGCATGATTTTGTTGTAAACAAGTTTTCGCTACTTCATCATTGCTGTTCACGGAAGGGACAACAAACAACTCCATTTTTGGCAGCTAAAAAACAATAAAAATTACCATTACATTGAGTGACAACTGCAGAACAGTTCGACGCCGAAAACTTGTTTTCTTGGTGGACAACAATTCTGAAAAGAACAAAAAGAAATTCTTTTCAACAAAACTCACAAAAACCAATCGCTCCTGGGTGGGCTTGAACCACCAACCTTTCGGTTAACAGCCGAACGCGCTAACCGATTGCGCCACAGAAGCAGACGCTTGTGGGTGACTCACTGCAGTACAGGTCTCTTTCGCTGCATACGGACAGCGTAATGTTTTTCAACATGCAGCGTTTCTTCACTGCGCGTATAATGTTTGCAGTGTGGTGCGCAAGCAGACACATCAGAGATACGCAAATGTTATATGCACGCATATGAATGCACGTGGTAAAAAAGCAGTAGTTGCAAATTTGTCAGTTTCAAAAGTTCGCAGCTTCGTTCTTTTTTGCATTATGTTTGCTGCATTTTTGGGCGTGCGCTAATTGGCTCTTAGCAAATCAGCGAGCCAATCCTACATTTTTTCCTTCACCACATAGTGCTTGACTGTTTCTCGGAGTTGCAATGCAAAAAATCAACTTCAGCGCGAAAATTCCAAAACCCCGACTGTGTGGTAATAAAACGCGAATTCAATTTTTGAAAAGCAACCAATCAGTCTAATCATCTTCAACTCTACTGATAAAATAATGAATGAAACTTACACACAACAGACATTTGCCATTTTCAGGTGCATTAATCTAGTGCGCGGCCGGTGGCGTTTCAACATTTGCTTGGTTCAGATTCGATGGTTGTGTTGGTGTCGCCAATGATAACTGCGGTGGTATGCTGGTGTCGCCCATGACCGAGCAGCTGAAGTGAGAAATTGTCCGGTTTTCAAAAAATCAAAAGTGTACGGGACAATATCCCACATCCTGCCCGCACCGGCAAACAGCGTCAGTTGGTTCAAACAAAAAAGCAAACAAAACAAAATGCACTTGTGAAAGAAAGACGGCAATAGATAGAACGCACTGCGCGCTATTCGCCAGGATTATTCTACCTGAAATAGCGTTTTTTGAGCAATCAGCAAATCATGACAAGATGAAGCTGCCTATGTATGCATGTGTGTAACAGCAAAGTTGACGAAGTAAACGGCTGCATATGGACTAATTGCCTCAATCTGCTGACTCCTCAGATTATCCCATTTTCGGCTGTGTTTGACGGCAAACCAGCAACCCAACTCGCCCGTGCCTCTGTTCGGTTTGCTGTCCAGCAGGTCCCGTTTCGGTCGGAATCGAAGGCAGCGTCGGACTAATCGAGGCCATTGGTATCACCATCGCAGTTGGCGATGTCACAACGGCACCCACGGTGGCACTGGCCTGAGACACGCCCACGGTATGACGTGGTGGCTGTTGTTGTTGTTGCTGATGTTGTTGTTGTTGTTGTTGTTGTTGTTGTTGTTGTTGTTGTTGTTGTTGTTGTTGTTGCTGTTGTTGTTGTTGTATGGTCTGCATTGCAGCAACCCGGTATTTTGACGGTGTCTTTGTTGTCTGCGACATCGGCACCTGCCTTGCTGATTGTGGTGTTGTCGCAAGGCCGGATACTGACTTGCTGTCGCTCATTCGCGCACGTTTCGCTGAAAAGCGGTTTCTGTGTTCGCTCGGAAATTAGGCTACAAGAAAAGCAAAACTGAAAAACTGCCAATAACTGGCGTAAAGTCAGTCTCGGGCTCCTTCGTTTCGAAAATTTGCACGCTAGACAGAACGACAGTGAATCCTATCTGTTTGTTTGAAATATTTAAAAAATGACAAAATTACAGCACATTGCGTTTGAGTTGCGTGGTGTCGAAAATTCGGAGCAATATCAGTGCCACCTAGGGGTGGTAAAAAACGGTTTTTTTCAAATCCATGTATATAAAACGGTTTTTTATACCGCGTCCGGTTCTTTATACCCGGTT
Source organism: Theristus sp. LFF4_11 (assembly GCA_030248135.1). Taxonomy (NCBI): domain Eukaryota; kingdom Metazoa; phylum Nematoda; class Chromadorea; order Monhysterida; family Xyalidae; genus Theristus; species Theristus sp. LFF4_11. The sequence continues at coordinate 42,240 of JASANC010003294.1, read as the reverse complement.
TTTTTTACCGACCCAGTATCTGAAGAATCCTGTGATTGCGACAATTTCTGGTACTCTGATTTTACGCAAACCGCTGAATAATGAGTAAAAGACCACAATTCTAGCCAGAAACTGTATGTGTTTCAATGGAAACGTATTCCAATCTTGATTTTATTTGAATCGGTGGCGCTTAGAGAGAATGCAGCATCAGAAAAATTATCAGATGCGAGTTTAAAACAAAAAAAGCTAACGCAAAACAGATTGACATGTGCAACAGCAAGGAATGTGATACATGCAAATCAATTGAACTGTCATGATCGAGAGATATGTAACTGCACAACAATTTTACCGCATTTCTAAACACAAAAGATCACCGAAATCACGAACCCGCACAGACGAAAGAAGTGAACCAAGAACAAAATTGAAAGAGCAAAAAAATCAGATGGAGATTCGGGTCACTATCACCAGTAAAACAGCACGAAGACATCACCAACAAAACTTTCAGCACTTTCCGAGTTCAAAGACACAAAATTTCACGAAATTTGACAGAATAAATATCGCGGCGTTTCTCGTTTATTGTTGAAAATTTAACCGAATTCTGAAAAATAACCAAATCTTTGCTGTATTAGTTTCTTCACTTTGTCAACAAAAGAACTAGCATAAAAAGCGCAAGCGGCAGATTTAAAGCGGAAAAAGCGTGAAACTGTTAAACTACGAAACACAACATTGCCATGTAGACCAAACTTGAACAGATAAACAAAGAACAAAGCTGGAAAATAAAGCGAACGCCGACCAGAGCCAGCCCATTGGCGGTCGACCGAGATGGGACATGCAAGGAGAGGCACGGGTCTCAGGGTGCTTTATTTATACCAAGAGCGTGAATTGTGTTCTCCAGAACATCAAGTTATGAAGTGGCGAAAATGAAAATTGAAATGGATATGCGGAATACAGTGCATTTTGAGTGATTTCAAAAATTGAAATTTGGGTATAAAAAACCTTCGGCGGTATAAAAAACCGGAAAAAAACCAAAATTTACGCGGTAAAATATCGGTAATTTATTTTGGCCATTTTTGGCGCCGGTATAAAAAACCGTTTTTTATACCGTTTTTTATACCGAAAAAAAACCGTTTTTTATACCGACCCACCCCTAGTGCCACCTGCCCCGTTTCTACGCCCAGCGCACCTGGTGTGCTACCCGTTGCAGCAGCCGTCGTACCCGTTGCAGCAGCCGTCGTACCCGTTGCAGCAGCAGCAGCGCCCGCCACGGCCGCTCGCGTGTACAGCGTCAGCACGGAGTTCGATTTGCGACCGTCGAACGGGCGCACACGCGCGCACGAGAAAACATCGCAGGGGGTGCAGGTGGAGGGCGCCACGACGGTGGCCACCAGTGAGGCCGGCTGGAGGCTGGCCTGCAATGATTGAGATGGAAGTTTGGTGGAAATTAGTAGTGAGGTGATGGTTTGTGATTAAGCTATGACCTATTTTTTTAAACGTCTCCCACTGAAATGACGTCATATGCCGCAAAACATGCGCTTGTCGTTCACAGCATACCAGACTTTCCGTTTAGCCGATTTCTTCCCGTGAACAAATGGTGAATGTCAAATCAGTCACACCGAACTGAAATTTTAGTGCATGTAGTTTGACAAACGGCCGTTTTAAAGCAAATGACGTCATTCTAGTCCGGACACGTTTGAATAAATCCACAATACTTACCTAAATGAGGTGGTCATAAACAATGACACTTTTTAGGAGAACGACAATAAAATAAACAAACCATGCTAGTGACTGTTTAGTTGAAATGTCGAAACGCTGTCATACGTCAAAGCAAAAAAACTCGACAGGCCGTGGCCGTTGTCTGCCAAGTCAGACGACCACAAGACCAAAACGAGCAATTTAAAAAATGCAACCAATCAGAGAAATTGCACCGAAACTTACAACGGCCGAAGATGGCAGTCCAGTTGAAGACAGCCCATAGTCACGTGGTCTGGCACGTTTCGTGCCAATGTTTGTGCCAGGTGCACTGAGTTCAGTTTCGGGGTGCTTCGCCACTTCATCGGCCGCTTTTTGCGGCTTTGATGAGACTTTCACGTGCGTCTTTGGAGCGAGCTGAAGATTGAAAAAACAATAAGTGTCACTTTTTTCCACATCATGATGAGCTGATTGACAGACTCGCATTCCAATTTGCGGCATCTTTTCCAGACGGTGTAATTGTCATTGAAGATGTTTTCCAAGCAACAACCTGTTGAGTTGCAACACTCACAAACCAAAGCAAAACCGACTGGTTATACTGTGCTTTGGAATGAACTGCAGCCAACCAAATCAGTTTGTTGCTGCAGAAAAACATCATTCACAGTCACCATCGTACTACGTATCAAAACAAGCAAAATTGGGATCCTCTCGTTTACCCAATTTAAAACTGAAATGCACCACAAAATCAAAATCAAAATGAAATTCAAAATCAGCACGCACGACACACAAAACTACGCGCAACCTGTTTCACGTCACCCCTCACATCCACCACAATGTTATTTTAACACCGTTTGCACATCAGCGTGGGGGCGCCTCTAGCGCTACATGGGAAAGTTTTTAAACCAAGGGTGCAGGGACATTCTACTAATCAAGGCGCTTCAGGTTTACCCCCTGAGTACCCCCTGATTATGCCTATAAAGGTCGTTTTTAGGGTGCGGAAGTTGAAAAACCCTCGATTTTTTGCGATTTTTCGCAAAGTGTACCTTTTTAGCCCTACCGTATCTCGTAGTTGCACAGTTTCTGGAACCTCACACAGTATTCACGTGAAAGATCTTGCGGAGTTCTTTAAGGCCCTGTATCAATGAGCCCTTGCAAGGGGGGTCCCTGAGGCGCTACGACGCTAGTTAAAATTACTTTTTTTTAAAAAATTACGCTATTTTTTTAAAACATTTTTTTGAGCTCATAAACACAATTTTTCGATTTTCATTTTTGGTTCTACAGGGGGGTTTTCGGGGTCGCTGAATTCGAATCTGATCTTAGATTTTTGCCCCGGGCATTTTTTTGCTTTAAAATTGGGCAAAAACACATTTTTTTGCGTTTTCCAGTGTTTTTTGGTTTTATTTTTTAATTTTAAGTGCGGATTTTTTTAACAAAGCTGTTTTACAACAGCCTTACAACCGCTGTATCGGAATCAGTTTTGATATTTTGCAACTGACCATTTGCCCACCCAAAAAATGGGTAAAAAGTTGATTTTTTTGCTTTTTGCACACGTTTTCGTTTCACAGTGAAAAAATCAAGTTAGAAACAACTTGTAATTTTAATTTTTAGTTCTACATGGAGGGTTTCGGGGTCGCTGAATTCGAATCTGACCTTAGATTTTTGTCCCGGGCCTTTTTTTGCTCTAAAAGTTGGGCAAAAACACATTTTTATGCGTTTTCCAGTGGTTTTTTGTTTTAATTTTTAATTTTAAATGCGGATTTTTTTTAACAAAGCTGTTTTATAACAGCCATACAACCGCTGTATCTGAATCTGTTTTGATATTTTGCAACTGACCACTTGTCCACTTAAAAAATGGGTAAAAAGTTGATTTTTTTTGCTTTTTGCACACGTTTTCGTTTCACAATGAAAAAATCAAGTTAGAAACAACTTGTAATTTTAATTTTTAGTTCTCCAGGGGGGTTTTCAAGATTGCTGAATTTGAATCTGACCTTAGATTTTTGCCCCGGGCATTTTTATTGTTTTAAAAATAGGGCAAAAACACATTTTTATGCGTTTTCCAGTGGTTTTTTGTTTTAATTTTTAGTTTTAAATGTAGAGTTGTTTAAAAAACAGTTTCATAACAGCCTTACAACCGCTGTATCTGAATCAGTTTTGATATTTTGCAACTGACCACTTGCCCACCCAAAAAATGGGTAAAAAGTTGATTTTTGTGCTTTTTGCACACGTTTTCGTTTCACAGTGAAAAAATCAAGTTAGAAACAACTTGTAATTTTAATTTTTAATTCTCCAGGGGGTTTTCAAAATCGCTGAATTTGAATCTGACCTTAGATTTTTGTCCCCGGCTTTTTTATTGCTCTAAAAATAGGGCAAAACACATTTTTATGCGTTTTCCAGTGGTTTTTTGTTTTAATTTTTAGTTTTAAATGTAGAGTTGATTAAAAAACAGTTTCATAACAGCCTTACAACCGCTGTATCTGAATCAGTTTTGATATTTTGCAACTGACCACTTGCCCACCCAAAAAATGGGTAAAAAGTTGGTTTTTTTTTGCTTTTTGCACACTATTTCGTTTCACAGTAAAAAAATCAATTTAGAAACAATTTGTATTTTTAATTTTTAGTTCTACAGAGGGGTTTTCGGAGTCGCTGAATTTGAATCTGACCTTAGATTTTTGCCCCGGGCTTTTTTTTTGCTCTAAAAATTGGGCAAAACCACTGGAAAACGCATAAAAATGTGTTTTTGCCCCATTTTTAAAGCAATAAAAATGTCCGGGGCAAAAATCTAAGGTCAGATTCGAATTCAGCGATCTTGAAAACCTCCCTGGAAAACTAAAAATTAAAATTACAAGTTGTTTCTAACTTGATTTTTCATTGTGAAACGAAAACGTGTGCAAAAAGCAAAAAAATCAACTTTTTACCCATTTTTTAAGTGGACAAGTGGTCAGTTGCAAAATATCAAAACAGATTCAGATACAGCGGTTGTATGGCTGTTATAAAACAGCTTTGTTTAAAAAAATCCGCATTTAAAATTAAAAATTAAAACAAAAAACCACTGGAAAACGCAAAAAAATGTGTTTTTGCCCAACTTTTAAAGCAAAAAAAGGCCCGGGACAAAAATCTAAGGTCAGATTCAAATTCAGCGATTCCGAAACCCTCTATGTAGAACTAAAAATTTAAATTACAAGTTGTTTCTAAATTGATTTTTTCACTGTGAAACGAAAACGTGTGCAAAAAGCAAAAAAATCAACTTTTTACCCATTTTTTGGGTGGGCAAGTAGTCAGTTGCAAAATATCAAAACTGATTCCGATACAGCGGTTGTAAGGCTGTTGTAAAACAGCTTTGTTAAAAAAATCCGCACTTAAAATTAAAAAATAAAACCAAAAAACACTGGAAAACGCAAAAAAATGTGTTTTTGCCCAATTTTAAGGCAAAAAAATGCCCGGGGCAAAAATCTAAGATTAGATTCGAATTCAACGACCCCGAAAACCCCCCTGTAGAACCAAAAATGAAAATCGAAAAATTGTGTTTATGAGCTCAAAAAAATGTTTTAAAAAAATAGCGTAATTTTTTAAAAAAAAGTAATTTTAACTAGCGTCGTAGCGCCTCAGGGACCCCCCTTGCAAGGGCTCATTGATACAGGGCCTTAAAGAACTCCGCAAGATCTTTCACGTGAATACTGTGTGAGGTTCCAGAAACTGTGCAACTACGAGATACGGTAGGGCTAAAAAGGTACACTTTGCGAAAAATCGCAAAAAATCGAGGGTTTTTCAACTTCCGCACCCTAAAAACGACCTTTATAGGCTTAATCAGGGGGTACTCAGGGGGTAAACCTGAAGCGCCTTGATTAGTAGAATGTCCCTGCACCCTTGGTTTAAAAACTTTTCCATGTATCACGGAATGTTCCTAGGGCCCCCCCCACTCTTATTTGCAAACGGTGTTAAACTATGCTGCGTTTAAACAACTACGCAGGCAACCAATCAGCAAGTCACGATAAAAGACAAATGCGCCACGGTGATTGGTTGCAAAAAAACACGAAAAAAATCGCACGTTCTCGCAATCGCGTTCACCAGCGTGTCCGCACAGGCGCGACGAACCTCGCTGCGATATCGGTCGATGTTGATGCTGAGAGAGTTCAGAAAAGATCGGATGGAATGGAATCACAACAAAAGATTGATCGCAATGTCCGAATCTGGCACGCTCAATGGAATCGTGAGTAAATTGGAAATTCGAGAAATTCGGAATGTGACACGGACGCAGTGAGTTGGAAATTGAGTCAATTACATGTAGATCGACCCTGAAAGTGCGGGGCAACGCAGTCAACATTGCCTTGTGTTTTCTTTGGTCTGTCTCTGCATTATTTTATTTTGAACCCCAATCAAATTTCAAACTGACAGGTAAACCAAAAAAAGAACCTTTGATTTCTATCAAAATAACATGTTATTGCAACAGCAATACCAACAGGCAACAACTAAAAAAAACTAACGACAACGCTGCTCTGACGTGCTCCAAAAGAAGGCGTTTATGGTCGGTCAATTGACCCTGTGCTCGGAAGGCGCTGACCAACGATGCAAACGCGCTGAGCTCTGCAAAACTTTTTTCGTCTTTTTTTCTGGTTCAATGCACGCATAGATAAGAAATCAGTTTAATGCTTGATGCGCCAATTAAAATTGTTGAAGTGCTGTTGTGAGCGTGTGCAACGACAGACAAACGTCAGGTACGAACAAAAACGCAGTCTTCAGGTTAAGACTGTTCTTACCAAGCGAACGCAGCAGATACTTGCAATCTTCCAAATCCGGTGGCGCAACGAAACGTTCGGAATTTGGGTGGTGCATGTTTCACTGTTTCAAATCTCTCCAGTTTCTAAAATCAAATATAAAGTTTCACACACATTCCATTATTCCATTTATTGAATAATGTAAAAGTAACAGCATACCGCAAAGCTGTCAGCCCAGCATCGTCAAACAGGCTCAATCTTGCGTGCTACACAAGTCCATTCTGCCATTTGAATGTCTTTTTACATTTTATTTAGCATTTCATCAACAGCTTCTGTTGGACACAAAATCCAAACAATACGTTTTGATTTCACAGCATACCCGAGTGACATAATGAAAAGTTGCAAAAAGACCATTAAAACAAACATAATTAGCACAGCTAATTCGCACCTTTAACAACAAACCGCTCAACATGCAACCCGTGCAAAACAAAAAAAAAACAAAAAACAGATTTGGTAGCAGAATAGAAAAATAGAAACATGAAAAAACAGAAAAAACACAGAACTTCATCACTGTTAGATCAGAATATAACAAGCTGAAAAAAACAAATAAATACTATCTCACGACAAAACAAACACACAAGTCCACGCAATAAAAGCACAAAAATATCGCACTTCGTTCGTTTTCAACCAATCAGCGTATTGCAAACAACTGTGCGTGTGTGTGATTTTTTGCCATTTTTTGTCTACACATGACTCAATTTTCCATTTTTTTTGCTGACTTCAAAAAGTTTCTCAGCGTTCTACCGAAACTGAATCTGTGATTCGTAGAATTTCAACGCCAACAGCGGACAGTGCCGAGCGACCCAGTCCGTCGGTTTTACGGCGACTTCGCCGTTTGGTGAACGGTCGTCTTGCCTGAATTAATGAAAAAACGAAATTCAAATATTATATTACAAATTAAACAAATTAGGTTCTGCACAGATGTGGAAAGGATACTAGTGTCAATCTTTATGTGACAATGCAAAATACCTACTTAGGGCCATTAGCGGGCTTGGATCCCTTTGGCAACTTTGAATTCCACTCTGTAATAAGGAGAAACGAGACCAGTGACAACACCACCAACCACTCGATCAAGTAATAAATCGGGCCTCCGTCGACGCCACGATTCGTGACGCCGTGCACGCACTTCGCCTGTCGCTGCTTCTTGCTGTCCGTCTTCCGGGGCGGACCGTTCGCCGCCGCCGCCGACACTGCGCCGCTCTTCTCCGTGACGCCGCGATTGCGCGCTGCTGAAATCTGGGCGCGCTTCATTCGCGCCTGACCGCTCTCGGCCGCTTTCGTCTTGTTGCTTCTCGAGTTTGTCTCGTTCTCGTTGTTGCGATCGGAGGAGGAGGAAGACTCGTCACCGGATGAATGCGACATGGCGAAATGGCGGCGTTGCGGGTGAGTTTTCGCCGAGTGTTGTCTCGCGTCAGTGTTGCCATTCTTATTGTCGTCGTCGTCGTCGTCGTCGTCGCTGTTGCTGGAGCCCAGCTCCATTGGCACCGCCACTTTTTGGCCCTGCTTTGCGATCTGTATATGTGTGTGTAAGAGATCAGAATCAATCGGAACGGAATACAACAACATATTCGACCACGAAAGAGATGGCACCGGAGAAAACGGTTTTAAACTTTTCAAAATCGGAGTAATTGTGGCTTACCGCGACAATTCCAACTATTTCACTCAAGTTCAATCGAACGACCACAAAAATAGAACACCCTGTTCTGGGGCAAAGGTCAGACGCAACTTCAAATTCTCCAAATGCCAACCTTCTCCGGCGGGTCTTCTGGGTGGAACGTTTTCAGTCGATCCTGAAAGCGCTTCCATTTTAGCGGTGCCATCCCCTTGCCGTCGTTGTCCTCGTCTCGCTCGTCAAAGTCTAGCGCGCCTGAAAAGTTGACAGAAAATTGCTGAGGAGAAAGTTTTGCTGAATTTTATTGAATAGTGTGAAACGCTTGGTTGGCATCTGGCTTTGTTTTGTCGTCGCGTAAAAGACAATTGCTGAAACTATTGGAACTCAAACCCAAGCTGCATGTGTGTTTCTCCTTTGCAGTTTTCAAAACTGAGTCTCGAAACTACGAAAACTTTCTTGGCATGTGAGGGCAACCAGCAAGTTCTCTTTTTTGGAGAGGAAGATATGCAGAAGCAAAGCAAAACATTCGAACAAATCAAGGCAGAAAAAATCGAAACCCGACACACACCCTGGCCATAGTGAGCCGCCCAACGCAGTTCGAATTCCTCCAGCAGATCCTTGCAGCCGATGAAGCTCTCCTTTGGCTCCCACGTGTTTTCCGAGCTGTGAACAAGATTGAAACAGAAATATTGAGATTTGTTAGCGAATAAAAACAAAACTCGATAAGGCAGAACACAGCGGAGAAAACTTAGAAAATTGAGAAAAACAAAACTCAAGAAATGGTTCACATTGAAGATCAGCAAGAACTGACCTATCGTATCCCTTCCATTTCACATAATACTGCATCTTGCCGGCGTAGTACCGCTTGCTCCAGATGTCCGCAACTTCGTAACGATCATCATCATCCGATGAGCCGCTGGACGATTCGTACATTTTCTCGGGTTTGTCTTCGTCGTTTTTGTTCGTGGTTTGCCTGGAATCAAGGACGGCATTATCAGATTCTTGAGTGCAGTCACGTATTTGGAAGTTTAATCGTAATTTTGTAATAAGTCACGGATCCTATAAAATACGCAATACCACGACTGAAGAACAAAATAACTGAATGAACAAAAGGCCCGGATTGAACAACCGGCTAATCAAATCTGCAAAATCGATAAAATCCATCTTTTTGGAAATTATTATTTTATTGTCACCCATATCACAAAAACAAGACACACAAGAAAAACCACGGGAAGCAAACAGAACTGCTTTTTTAAGAAACCATAAAAGCGACATGACTCTTATGGTGCATTCATGAAGCAGTATTTAGTGATGCGTAGCTGTGCGGTCACTAAAACATAGCTACGCGGTCACAAACACTGCTCCACGAAAGCCCCTTTAATGTCAGACATCCAAAAGCATTTTTTACAAAACCAAAATCACAGTTTTCTTTATTTACCACTGTAACAAAAACATAACTGTGTGAAAAATAGGTTCTTCATGAGAATATTTATGCGATTTTTTGTGACAGTAAAAACCACACTAGGTCAATCATGAAATAAGCCTATCCTTCAACATGTATCCATTGAATTGGAAACCTCTGGACACACTTGAATCCTGACTTTTTTGTGTGTTTGGCACAATTAGACTTGCGGTCTGAGAATTTCCGAAAGAAAAACTTGAAGAACAAAGAACAGATTCACAAGAAAATGTCCAAAAACCAACAAAAAAGATCACAAAACCACAGTAGACGCGATCAATAGACTAAAACGGGGTTATACTGACGAGCGTGTGAAAAAATTGAATCGTCATAAAAAACAACAGAACAACTGTCACCACACACAACCAAATGGCAAAAAAACATGTAATAAATATCACCACCAGCCGATCGCATGGAAATTAGGAATATTAACAAAAACAACTAGAAATGACACGATAGTGGAACGATAACTGCTGTGGCAGAGAAAAACACAAATTTGGTGTCGACAAAAACACACGGTACAAATAAGAAAATTCAGGCACACCCTTTCATTTCCTCTGTTGCAGTGCGTTTGAAAGCCTGAAAAACAGGGAAAAATGTAAATTCCACAATATTATTATCGGGAGTAAGCGGAGTTGTCTGCTGTCACTGTCTACCATCTTTTCTTCAAGACCTGCGACTCAATGCGGTTGTAGAAGTGGAAAGGAAACCAATTTCAATCTTTTTGTGGTAAGTCAAAACAGCCCTAGTGACCCGGCCTCGTTTAGGAGACTCGGATAATTTTATCAATTCTAAATTCCCGCGTCATGCATGAGACTGCTTACCCATCTATGCGCGCATTGAGTCCCGGGACCAAAATAAAATAATGACAAAGAAAAAAAAACGATCCGAAAAAAAAAACAACGAACGAACCAATCCATCGCCTCGTCGAGACCGTCGCCCTTGACAGCGCTGGTCTTAAAGATCTGGAACGTTCTGGTCTTGAGCGCCTCCAATCCGAGCGCCCGATGCACGTCGGCGACGCTCAGACAGCCGGCAATGTCCTGCTTGTTCGCGAGCACGACCAGAATCGCGTTGCGCAGCTCGTCCTCCTTGGAATTATGACGAAACAGAATGGAAACGAATTTGTGAATGGACGGTGCCCCTTGGAAATTGAACGCATTGGAAACAACTGGGAACGAAAATACAACATCAACGGTTTTCGACAGAAATACAATCACCAGAACAGAAGCCGAAAAATTTCTTTTTGAATTTATTAACAAAGGTTTTTTTGTTGAAAAAAGCATATAACCTCGAGCATCGAAACGAGCTCCTGCTTTGAGATGCCTATGCGGTCCTTGTCGGCGCTGTCGACCACGTAGATTATTGCGTCTGTGTTGCTGTAGTAACACCGCCAGTAAGGCCTGCACAACAAGAAAACTGATCTTCAAAAGCCAAGCAAAGCTGGAATTTGTTTATCACGCAATTTGTCGAGTGGCGACCCAAAGCAAATGCTTCCAGTCTGCCGATGTGGCGAACTTTCCCCACCAATACCTAACAGTATCTCGTATTCAGTCATCTAGTCATCTGGTATGCAAGTTCAAACTAGAAGAAACAGAAAATTATACGAACAGCGATCATTGACCATACGGTTTGCTCACACGAAAATCTTCAATTTTAACAACGATAATTCGGATTTGAGCTTTAGCTGTAGAATAAAAAATACCGACAGAAATCCAGACAAACTCATGATCCATTTTCAGTCCATACTGAACGGTGCCGCCAAATAAACGAATAAAAACGGCAGGTGCCAAACAGAAAACATTCAGTTTTTCGAACTCTTGAATTAAAAAAATCACCTGATGCTCGTTTGACCGCCGAGATCCCACACTTGGAATTTCAGGTTTTTGTACGTCACTTGTTCAACATTGAAGCCGATTGCTAAAATAACCGAAATGAAATTGGTCGACTGCCAAACATGACAACTAACAAGACATGATGAATCGAGAAACGTGCTGAATGATCAGCGTGTTTTTAATTTTTGTACGTCATGTTACGGGTATGTCGAAACGGGAGTCGGTTCAGGTCAACAGCGATGGTTTTTCAGTGTCACGTCATGTGTTCTTCTTCTTCATCTTCTTCAAAAAAAACGAAAAAAACAGAAAAAAACGTGTGTATCAAAATTGACCTCGGGAAGAAAACCCGTTAACCGTTTCTTTTCATTGCTAACCTTAACCGTGTGACACAATTGCATCTGGTTTCTGCACTGGAGCGATTGGATTATAGACAAGACACTTTTATTCAAAAAATGTCGAACATAAAATGTCAACAAAATGTTGCTTTCTAAGAACCGTCCATGAACATGCTTTCAGCTATTTCAGTCACATGATTGAAGTGCCGGAATTTGATTAAGGAAACATATTACCAAAAAACAGAGCAAACAACAAAAAATCTCACTGGGTATCGTTGTGACGACTTCGCCGACTTGGAGTCGATAAAGAATCGTTGTCTTGCCGGCGCCGTCAAGGCCGAGTATCAGAATTCTCATTTCGCGACTGCCAAACAGATTTCGAAAATAGCTCATCAATCCGCCTGAATGAATAAAACCGTTGTGAATTGAACGAGAAGCATCTACGTTTTCCTCCGATCCGACATTGGCTGAGTTGAGTGAGTTTTGTGTGCCCCTCTAGTCTGTCGTGTGGTTTTGTCCATTTAACCATTACCAAAAACCAAGTAAACCAAGTGACGCTGTGCTCACTGGTGACTACTGACTAACCCATGATGATTGCGTTATGGCTCTCGATTTGGCTCTCGAAAACGACTGTGATACAAAATCGCCCAAGGTCGAAGCGGACCGCGAACCGGACCGACGTGTTTTGTCGCCGTCGCAGCGCAGCAACGCGTAGGATTAGGGTTGGTATTCTTGAATTTTTAGATTTTTTTAAATCCTGTTTACAACGATACAACAATTGTTAAATTGTTTAAAAAAACAAAAAAATCGTCATTATGTTTATTGTTTACGTATTTTTTTATTGTTTTTAATTATTTTGATTATTTTAGTCATTATTTTTTAATTTTGAAAATCAAAATTGTGCTGTGCATGTCATAGTTGTTCCAGAGCCGAGGGGTTGGGGGGGGGGGGCCGATATAGATAGCTGGAGCAAATTCTCTAGATAGATAGATAGCTGGAAAATTTTGGGGGGGGCGCGGGGGGGGGGCATGTGACTTTGGGGGGGGGCCGGTCAAAATTTTGAAATTTGATAGACAGACAGCTAAAACGCTAAAAAGCTATAAAAACAGCAAAATAATGCTAAAAATACACTAAAAATCAAGTATAAACGCGTATTTTACCAAAAATTAGCGAAATTTTCAAGAATTACGAGCAAAAATGGTCAATTTTGGTCAAAAATTGACTCATTTTATGTCTTCGAAGACAAAAATTTTCAGATAGATAGCTGGCTGAGAAAATTTTTTAGATAGATAATAGATGAGCCGAAAAAACCTGTTTGATAGAGATAGATTCGAAATTTTTTTGGGGGGGGGGCCGGCCTAGAGATGTCAAGAAAAAAAAATTTTCTATTTTTTTTCTTCAAAAAAAAAATTTTAAATTTTTTTTTTAAATGAAAGTTGTTCAGAATTTTTCAGGGAGTCCGAATATCACCATCTGAGGAGCCACCGACTTACCATATGACCCCCACTCATATGGGAGGAGTAGGGTTGTTAAAAAAAACAAAAATCGTCATTTTTTTTTTAATTTTTTTTTTTAAATTTCAAAAATCAAAGTTGTGCTAAATCAATCAGGGAGTCCGAAGAACCACATATGATATGCAAGCGCCTCCCGAATGACTCCCGTATGGCGGAACTTTGCAGATTTTGTTTTGGTGACCTCAATTACCCCTTTTCCAAACCGTCACCATGCCTCTTCTTGTGTTTTGACCTCCAAAACGTCACTAATTGTCCCCAGCTAAGCTAATGCTAAAGTGAAGACAAACATACCGCCTTGAAATTCGATCAATTCTTCTGATGGTGTCGCGACGACACGACACGAAGCAGCAACCAGACAACGTAGCGCTTGCAAACGGAGCAGCGAGCACAATCGGACGCTCTGCGAGGCGAATCGTCACCTTATCTGCATCGGAAATGGTAGGCTAAGCTTTGGGACGCTCAAAAACTTCATCGCAGATGTTGTCGAAGCCCAAAGATCAGTCGGTAAAACGGCCCAAAATCGACTGCTAAAGGTTTTACGAGGTATAATCAAAGAAAATTTTTGTTGAACTTTCGAAAAATTGTGCCAAAATTGAGGTTTTCAGAGCATATTAGAGGAAAATTTTTCGAATTTTTTTTTTTTAAATCGGCATTTTTGTTTTTTTTTTAATCACTTTTTTTTTAAAAAAAATTTTCATTTTTGTTTAACAACCCTAGGGAGGAGGGTGAAAATTTCAGACTTGGTTTCGGCGACCCCATTTTCCCACCGACGACATCACGTCTCGTGTTTTGCCTCTCAATTCACCTCAAATAACATGGAAACAAGTTCCACAACAAACCGGTGTGATCATGCTGACGACACGAGGCGAAACAGCAACGAGCAACCAACGAAGTTACGCTTGCAGTGGCAGACAGTGCAATTTCCACCTTTCGAGATCCTGAAAAACGATGCGTAAATGTGAGTTCTCTGCTTCTATCTCACCTTAGCGACATCGGAATTTGTTGAACTAGCCTTTGCGACGCTCAAGTACTTCAATGCGCGAGTCGATCATCACTCACCAAGGCTGAAAACAGTCGATAAATCAATCCAGAATACCACCTGCAGCGTTGAAGACTAAGTGACAAGGTAAAGTCAAAGAAAATTTTTGTTGAACTTTCGAAAAATTATGCCAAAAACGGCATTTTCAGGGCACATTAAAGAAAAAATTGCAAAAATTTTTAATAAAAAAAATGCTCATTTTTTTACTTTTTTTTTAATCAAAAAAAATTTTTTTTGACCCTTACATCTCTAGGCCGGCCCCCCCCCCCTAGAACAACTATGGTGCATGTGCTTGCACTAGGGTTGTTAAAAAAAACAAAAATCATCATTTTTGTTTTGTTTTTTTTTAATTTAAAAAAAAATTTCAAAAATCAAAGTTGTGCTAAATCAATCAGGGAGTTCGAAGAACCACATATGATATGCAAGCGCCTCCGGAATGACTCCCGTATGGCGGAACTTTGGAGATTTTGTTTTGGTGACCTCAATTACCCCTTTTCCAAACCGTTACCATGCCTCTTCTGGTGTTTTGACCCCCAAAACGTCACTTATTGTACCCAGCCCTGCCCAAGTGAAAATACACATACCGGCTTGAAATTCGATCAAATCTGATGATGTGTCGCGACGGCAGGACACGAAACGGCAACCAGACAACGTAACGATTGCAAACGGAGCAGCTTGGACGCTCAAATTTAGATTGCGAGGCGAATCGTCAGCTTATCAGCATCGGAAATGGTAAGCCAACCTTTGGGACGCTCAAAAACTTCATCGCAGATGTTGTATAAGCCTGAAATCAGTCGGTAAAACGGTCCAAAATCGACTGCTAAAGGTTTTACGAGGCAATATTAAAGAAAATTTTTGTTGAACTTTCGAAAAATTGTGCCAAAATTGAGGTTTTCAGAGCATATTAGAGAAAATTTTTTCGAATTTAAAAAAAAAATTGGCATTTTTGTTTTTTTTAATCACTTTTTTTTTAAAAAAAAATTTTGATTTTTGTTTAACAACCCTAGCTTGCACGCTTATACCAGGGTTGATTGTTAAAAAATCGTCATCATTTTTAAGAATTTTTTTTGAGTGGTGCTAGGGTTGGCACGGGAAAAAAAACGGTTTCTTTTCCGTTTTAAAACCGGTTTTTTCCAGTTTTTTTCCTGAAAAAATAAAGAACATATCGCCTTGAAATTCGATCAATTCTTCTGATGATGTCGCGACGACACGACACGAAGCAGCAACCAGACAACGTAGCGCTTGCAAACGGAGCAGCGAGCACAATCGGACGCTCTGCGAGGCGAATCGTCACCTTATCTGCATCATAGTTGTTCCAGAGCCGAGGGGTTGGGGGGGGGGCCGATATAGATAGCTGGAGAAAATTTTCTAGATAGATAGATAGCTGGAAAATTTTGGGGGGGGCCGCGGGGGGGGGGGCCCATGTGACTTTGGGGGGGGGGCTGGTCAAAATTTTGAAATTTAATAGATAGATAGCTAAAACGCTAAAAAGCTATAAAAACAGCAAAATAATGCTAAAAATACACTAAAAATCAAGTATAAACGCGTATTTTACCTAAAATTAGCGAAATTTTCAAGAATTACGAGCAAAAATGGTCAATTTTGGTCAAAAATTGACTCATTTTATGTCTTCGAAGACAAAAATTTTCAGATAGATAGCTGGCTGAGAATTTTTTTTGGATAGATAACAGCTGAACCGAAAAAACCTGTCTGATAGAGATAGATTCGAAAATTTTTTGGGGGGGGCCGGCCCCCCCCCCAGGCCCCCCCCCTAGAACAACTATGATCTGCATCGGAAATGGTAGGCCAAGCTTTGGGACGCTCAAAAACTTCATCGCAGATGTTGTCGAAGCCTAAAATCAGTCGGTAAAACGATCAAAAATCGACTGCTGACGGTTTTACGAGGTAATATCAAAGAAAATTTTTGTTGAACTTTCAAAAAAATTTACTAAATTTGAGGTTTTCAGAGCATATTAGAGAAAAAAATTTCGAATTAAAAAAAAAATTGGCATTTTTGTTTTTTTTTAATCACTTTTTTTTTTAATTTTGATTTTTGTTTAACAACCCTAGCTTGCACGCTTATGCCAGGGTTGATTGTTAAAAAATCGTCATCATTGTTAAGAATTTTTTTTGAGTGGTGCTAGGGTTGGCACGGGAAAAAACCGGTTTCTTTTCCGTTTTAAAACCGGTTTTTTTCCAGTTTTTTTTCCTGAAAAAATAAAGAACATATCGCCTTGAAATTCGATCAATTCTTCTGATGATGTCGCGACGACACGACACGAAGCAGCAACCAGACAACGTAGCGCTTGCAAACGGAGCAGCGAGCACAATCGGACGCTCTGCGAGGCGAATCGTCACCTTATCTGCATCGGAAATGGTAGGCCAAGCCTTGGGACGCTCAAAAACTTCATCGCAGATGTTGTCGAAGCCTAAAATCAGTCGGTAAAACGATCAAAAATCGACTGCTGACGGTTTTACGAGGTAATATCAAAGAAAATTTTTGTTGAACTTTCAAAAAAAATTACTAAATTTGAGGTTTTCAGAGCATATTAGAAGAAATTTTTTTGAATTTTCTTTTTTTAAATCGGCATTTTTGTTTTTTTAATTACCTTTTAAAAACCCGATTTTTTGTTTAACAACTAGGGTTGTTAAACAAAAATGAAAATTTTTTTTTTTTAAAAAAAAGTGATTAAAAAAAAAAACAAAAATGCCGATTTTTTTTTTTAAAAAAAAAAATTCGAAAAATTTTCCTCTAATATGCTCTGAAAACCTCAATTTTGGCACAATTTTTCGAAAGTTCAACAAAAATTTTCTTTGATTATACCTCGTAAAACCTTTAGCAGTCGATTTTGGGCCGTTTTACCGACTGATTTTAGGCTTCGACAACATCTGCGATGAAGTTTTTGAGCGTCCCAAAGCTTAGCCTACCATTTCCGATGCAGATAAGGTGACGATTAGCCTCGCAGAGCGTCCGATTGTGCTCGCTGCACCGTTTACAAGCGCCACGTTGTCTGGTTGCTGCTTCGTGTCGTGTCGTCGCGACACCATCAGAAGAATTGATCGAATTTCAAGGCGGTATGTTTGTCTTCACTTTAGCATTAGCTTAGCTGGGGACAATTAGTGACGTTTTGGAGGTCAAAACACAAGAAGAGGCATGGTGACGGTTTGGAAAAGGGGTAATTGAGGTCACCAAAACAAAATCTGCAAAGTTCCGCCATACGGGTGTCATTCGGGAGGCGCTTGCATATCATATGTGGTTCTTCGGACTCCCTGATTGATTTAGCACAACTTTGATTTTTGAAATTTTTTTTTTTAAAAAAAAATTTTTTTTAAAAAAAAAACAAAAATGACGATTTTTGTTTTTTTTAACAACCCTATTAACAACCCTTACTCAAGTACCTTCCACGCGAGGGTGGAGGGTGCACGGGCAGAAAAATTCCATGAGGGGGCTGCACCGGATCGCACGGGTATCCACCGGCTTGAAATTCAATCAATTATGATGACGGATTCATTAGGGTTGTTAGAAAAAAACGGAAATCGTTATTTTGTTTTTTGAAGATTTTTCAAAAATAAAGTTTGTGCAAATCAATCAGGGGAGTCCGAGAAGAACCACATTTGATGTGCAAGCACCTCCCGTATGGCGGGAAGTTTCCAGATTTGGTTTCAGTGACTATATTTACCCCTTTTCCAAACCAATATCATTCGTTCATTCATCCATTCAATACGGTGTAATTTAGTCGATTTCTTTGATTCAATTTTGCTGTTTGTGTTTTTGTCGGTGTTTGATGTTTCTTTGGTATTTTTGTTCGATTTTTTGTTTTTTTTTATAGTCTTCGTATATACACTTTTCAACAATTTTATCAAAGTGCATTGTGGCAACACACCGCGTGATAGTCAATATCAAGATTGACAAAATAACAAGAAAATGTCGACATTTCCATTCAGTCATTCGATGAGTACCACTTGTAGCCAGCAGCGGCCTCCCAGAGCAGTGGATCATCGGTGTGATCTGCAGCCAAATGTAAACGGCACTCTTTCGTCGTCGGGTTGTAACTGAAACTGCCGCACACCCAATTGTCCTTGCACCAGTTGGCACATTTGAGTACATGAGACGCGGTGTCTATCTGCAGTCACAACAGACATAAGAAATGTCAATATCTAGGCCATCATGAAGGTCAAAGTCCTAAACAAGTTTTGATCCAAATTGAAACAATATAAACCATGAAAAGATAAAAATACATTATATACATAGTTGATTTTGTTCACCTTAAAGGATGCGATTGTATTCATGCGCAAGCCTGCCATGTTGGGAATCACTTTGTAGGAGCGATATGAGCTTCCTGAAAGCAGGAGCGTGAGGTTGAAAAAACCGATTGCTGATTTGCGTATGTGGTGGAGTCGAGAAAGCAGCAGGCAACGTTTCACTTGTACCAAAATTTTACGTGTGAAAATAATGTCGCGTGTGTGTTGCTTTCTCACTTCCAATTGCTAATAAGTGCTTTGAGGTCTTCAATACTTCAATAATACTGAATATCAGCTTTCGCATTTCATTTCGTGACGTACGATATTCACAGAGGTATCCTATGAGCGCATCTGTGTTTATTTCATCGAATCCAACGCGTCCTCCAGCAGTGTTATCGCGATAGACCATCATGCCTTGCGCGGACGCTGGTCCATTCGGCAAATTCGCAGAGCCATCATACACCCAACGTTTCAGCCACCCTGCGAGAGTTTTTTTAGTTTTGCTGTTGTCATTCGTGTGTGACTCTTGTAAAACTCTGCAGTTGTTCGCTATTTTTTGAAACTATGTATGCAAAACATATGCAAATGTCAAGGAAAAAGAAGATACACTGATGGACCAATCACAGACCAGTCGCTCCCCACTAAGAATCGTACTTAGTAGAGCATGTAACACACGAATTTTCAAGCATTGTATGATCTTGTGCCATGCGGCTGCCACAGCACGATATGCTGGCTCTGGTTGTCGCCAATCGATTCGTGGTATACCGCACATACCGGTACTATCGCCGCCGAAGCCTGCACCATGCTCCACGAACCACACCAATCCACATAGTTTGCGCGCGCACTTCGCGCAATGTTAAAAACATCAGTCATCTTCACCGCACATTTGTACACACTCATACGGGACACTGCTAGTCACCTTGCGCTTTCGTCGGCCACGGCCCATAGAAGGTACCCCGAAAGTCAAAGTTCCATCCTGCGTCACATCCGGCGCATGGGGCGGCAACGCCACCGTCATTGCGACCTCCGGACACCCAAATGTGGACTGTTCCGGAAAACTGGTGAAAGAAACAATATCAGAGCAGGCCTTCATGAAAGGTTCTGGAATATGTGACACACACAAGAGCGCCTGTGTCTTTTTTTGGGTTGTTGTTAATCTGTTCCCGGTGCTTTTTCCGAGCTTTTTCAAAAAATCGTGAATTTTTTCACAAGATACATACGTGGATGTGTACGGACATAACCGATAGGACACAAAATATTTGTGCCTTTCGCGTGGTCGAAACACAAATACATGTTCACAACGCGTTGGTACATGAATGAAAAAAAATACTAAAAAGAATAAAACTTGAAAAAATTGTTATTAAACAGCGCGCTCTATGAGCACGATAACGACACCTTCAAGAATGTCTCGTCGCTGTTTACTGTAATACCGTATTACCCCCAATAAACCCCCATGGGAGCTTAATACGTCAGCGACTTTTAGTGGTGAGGGTTTATTGGGGGGGGGAATTCTAGGGGTGGGGGTTCATTGAAAAATGGCAAAAATACCTTGCATGGTAGGCAAGAAAGTCGCAGAAACTTCTACTCTACATAGAAATTTCCTTTTACAACACCTTTTTGTGATGAAATTACCATTAACTCATCCATTTGGGGCCTTTGGAAGCACATTTTCATCATTTTCACTGCAACCAGCCACTGAATTCGCTGGGTATGTGTTTCAAACAGGTTTCCATAATTCCCCATGGGGGATTATTTGTGGGGGGGATTATTCGGAAACCTGTCGTGGGGGTGGGGGGGATTAATGGTGGGAGGTTTAATGGGGGTAATACGGTATCCGGCATTTTGACCGCAGTAGACACCGGCAAACAACCTTATTCAACAGAAAAGCATCCATTTGCTCCGACGTCACAATCGCCAAATGACCGTCGGATCGAATGGCGGTGCATGCAGCTTTCGCTTGTGCCTGCGTGTAGGACATGCCCAAATCGTAAACGAAACAACGACCGTTGTACATGAAGTGTGGCTGTGTCAACCCGTTGCACCACGATTCAAACGCTGCAAAAAAGAATGGAACTTTTGATGGTATGGAAGTCAAGGTGGTTTCTGTATGATGAAAAAGAATCCTTGACCTCTGCCAGAACCTGCTAACGTTAATTTCTCTGACTAACGTGTACCGTAAAGTCTTGGATATTAGGTTCCTCCCACAAGACCCCCACCCAAAAATGGACGGAGTGCCACACGGCGGGGGAAACTAAAAAAACTCAAAAATTTTTACTTGGTTGAAATTCCATCCCGTTTATAATGCCCGAACTTTCTAATCTTCGCTTTATAAGACCTCTTCCACTTATTGTAAGATTGTCACACAATATTCCACTTTTTTCAGAAATTTTTGATTTTCAAATTTATATAAGGAGACCTTATATGCATGACTTTGCGGTACATACTTCAACTTTAAGCACACAAAAAACACTCACTTTGCGCATGCATTCTCGACAGCAACATCGATATTATGAACAATTCAATTCGAAAGTTTCTCATCCTGACACTGTTTAATAGGCTTCAGTCGCTCACATAATTATATTTTTTAGGCTTCAGGAAAGAAATAAAACAATAAAAATCATTGGGACCGTTTGAAAATGATAAAAAAAAAAAAAAAAAAAAAAAAAAAAAAAAAAAACAACCCCCCCACAAAAAAAAAACAAACAACCAAAAAAAAAAAAAAAAAAAAAAAAAAAAAAAAAAAAAAAAAAAAATAAAAAGAGAATCCATGAGTCGCCGCTGGTCGTTGTAAAAAAATGTTCACATGCATCACAAATGTCAAGCCCATGCTTGTAGCAATATGTGCATTTGCACACAGTGTAACATGTGTTGTAACTGTTGGATCAGAACACTCGGTAGTCAGTAGCAATTAAAGATTACAGCCATTTTTATGGAAAATTTATTTTTTCAAGTAAAATTAGAGCCATTTTTGGGGGCTAACAATTTGTGGCGGTGCCTAAAAATTTTTGGGTGTAAGGGTGAAATGGAACCGCTCACACAATCCCTCCCCCTCATTTTTGGCACTTGATTTTTTAAACGTCGAAGTCTTCAAATAATATTGTCTTTCTGGTTAACGCAAGTTATCTGTCTCAAAAGGCTTAGCAACCCTTTGTTACATGGAAATAACGTTTTAATGTTGTTAGTACAAGTTTAGAACTACTTGTATATATGTACCATGGCAACTGGGGTTCAATTTATGCAATATACTGCTAAATTGATGGCGCATGACTAGGATCCATTGCATCATTGAGCATCAACATTGGTTACGCCATCTACAATGCATAGATGCTCAGTAAAACTTTAGTGTCACAGCAGGAAAAGCATGGTTTTTAACCGCACTGCGAGCCAAAGTACAATCAATCAAAAAGCAATAGCAATTGTTTTCAGTTAGTGTTTACTAGCCATGCAGGTGCAAGTACAGTGCCCACCATAATAAGTGGACGCACGCGTGCACCGTGGTGCAGGAGGGCGCACGCATGTGCACGCAGCTTTTCATGTGTTGAACATAGGCACACATCCCGCCCCCTACAAAAATTTTCTGTGTGCTGCTTGCGGCCGTTTGCGTGCACCGCAGTTCGCGCAAGCCACCGTTGTTGTTGAAAAACACGAATGGAACCAAGAAATGGGGCACCAGAAACATTTTTATGTGCCGTTTGTAGTATGTTGATTTCATTTTTGTGAAAAATTGTAATTTACAAATTTACAATACCGGTTTATTTGGTAATGCCGCAATGTCAAATTTTCGACTTTCGCTTGCCCCTTCACCCCCCCCCCCCCCCGCTCTCTATTTGCGTCGTCGTCGTTGACGCGCGGATTTCGGAAATCTTTTTTCACATTGCCTATAATCTAGAGTTCGACTCAAAGATGACAAAAAACAGGTATATATCTGGCCTCAGTCAGACTTTCAGAAAAATTTTTTTCCGACAAAGTATGCTTGTTAAACCGGTCACTTTTTTTGCAGAATACAAAACATGCGAAACTTTGAACTACCATGAGAAGATCGAATGTATCGAGTTTGGTTGACGTTAAACAACACGTTTGTTGCTAAATGCCGCAAAGTCTTGCATATTAGCTAAGGTTCCTCCTAGTTAAGACCCCCACCCAAAAGTGGGCGGAGGGCACAGGCGGGAAGCCAAAAAAATCAAATTTTGACTTGGTCGCAATCCCATTCTGTTTATAAGGCCCGGACTTCCTAATCTTCGCTTTATAAGACCTCCTCCCACTTATAGTGTTGTCACACAAATTACCATGTTTTTCAGAAATTTTTAATTTCAAATTTATATAACGAGACCTTATATGCAAGACTTACCGTATGCTTTCTTGCAACTCCGATCCCATTGTGTCTTCTTTCGCGTGCTCTGTATTCTGAGAAAAAAGGTCACAGGTTTAAACAAGCACATTGTGTAAGCCTATTTCAGGGCCTATTTTTTCCGCCAGTGAAAACTCCGCTCATTAAGGGGCCAATGTAGAGGGGGAGAGGGCGGGCAGTTATATTCAAGCTCGTATTTGCACGAAAAAAGTGTTGCAACTCGATCAAATTTTGAGTTTCATTGAAGCTTCATTCGGCGATTTTTAGTTTTTTTAAAACAACAATAATGATATAGGTAGAGAAGAGCCCGTTCGCACGGACATGTCCACATTTACGTGCCATGAAACAAATACAACGTTTGAACAACCTTATTGTCATGCTTGATGCGGCAATTCAAAGTCACTCAGTTGCTCAGGAGTATCTAAGAGACTCGGGCCAGGAGTCGCAGCAATTTTGAATTCCCGCGTCACGCAAGAAACTGCTCTCCTATCTTCCATGCGCTCATTCAGTGGCAGAACAAAAAGAAACGATAATATAGATACAACACTGAATGATGTTGTCGCAAAACTTCGATATTGAACATACAATGTAGCACAAAGCCTTTTATCGGGCTCGTTTCGGCAAAACGATCAAAAATCACAAGTTCTTCTTCGTCACAATCACTCTTCGACACTACTGGAACCCGGCTCGTCACTGGAGTCGGAGAAGCTGTCCTCCGATGACCACGACTCCTCCGAGGAGACCTCCAGGTTCATCTCGTCGCAGGGCGGCTGGTTGGCGGCTCTGAACTGCTTCAGGACGAGCTCGGAGAACCAGCGTTCGATCTCAGTGGCCTCCGCGCACAGTTCGCAGCTGGAAACTCGAACATAAAAGGAGCATTCATAAAGTACTATTTAGTCACCGCGCAGCTACAGTTTTAACACAGCTACGCATCACTAAATACTGCTTCATGAATACGCGTAAAGTTTGTATCTGAAGAGCGGAACACGACACTACAATATTTGTCACTACTACAGGGCGTCCCAGCTAGATGTAGAACATTTGTTTTTGTGAATACGCGTGCGTGCATTGCCCAATTTTTATAATTTTTTCAGCGTTTGTAGTAAAGACTTCGAGAATTTGTTCGACACTAAAAATGTTCCGATACGTTGAATATAACCTAACTTATAAGCATTTGAAAAAAATATACAATTTTTCAATTGCCGCCCGCACCGGTGCGTGACTGGCTGGACACTGAGTTTGACCAGCGCTGGGTCAGCACCCGGACTCGTTAATATATTATCGTTACAGGAAGACCGCGTGCACAAAAGTTTCACGCGTTGGGGAAAGCCGGACACCAAACCAGACGCATGACGTCATCCGACGTCTTTCGTCAGCTACCGTAACCCAATTTTGAATTCCCACAAATTCTTGAAACGTTTTTCCTATCCCTGTGTGCAAAGGCATAGAGAACCGGGACCAAAATGAAAGATAATAGATAATTCGCTAATCTTGCTGAGCAAACGCCACTCACAATTTGTGTTTCACGTCGTGACAGAAGAACATTTCCTCACACACGCCAATCTCGCGCTCCACTTCCATGCATTTGTCCATTTTAGTGCTGGAGTGCGCGGCTCGAGCCAACAGCTGAAGTTTCCCGAATAATGGTGCATTCATGAAGCAGTATTTAGTAACCGCGTTGCTTTATTTTAACACAGCTACGCGTCACCACAATCCTGTCTCATGAATGCCGCTTTTTTTGATTTTTCATGACGTTTTTGTTCTTTAACAAAAGAAATAACAACGACATTGATTCGTGTGCAACCAAACCAATGGCAACGAATAACGGAAACAACCACGAAACCGCAATTAAACTGGACAAAACGCAAAAACCAACAAAACGAGAGTACCATTCGCGGGCTTGTCGTGGGTAACCAGCCATGCAGACGCGGAGTTTATGCCACTGGCATCGTGAGCAAAATGATGTGTAAGCACAGCAAAACCGTGTCCAACAGCTCAAAAGGGCAGAAGCTACTGGAGACAAACAAAACAAATGCGCAACAAACAACACAAAGGATAAAAAGGTGCGAGAAAGACACAAACCAAGGCAAAAGCAAAAAATGCAACGACTGAATTTAACCAAACAAACAGCAAAACAAACCAAAATTTAGAAAACAGAAAAAAAACAGAAACAAAGATGAAAAAAGCTCAAATCAGAGCAAATTAAAACGAGCACACAAACCAGATCAATACGCAGCAAAACAAAAAAGAATTTAAAAAACGAGAATCAAATTCTCACCGCCCGATTAGGCTGATAGTTTCGAAGGCGTCTGTCCACAGGAGGACACTGTTGTTGTTGAAGATCAAAATTGCCGGCAGATATTCGGTCATAGCAATCTGCAACGTACGATTCATAGACGAATTCGAGTTTCGCGAATTCCAACTCTGTTTCGTTGTACGCTTTCAGACAGGCCGGATGCGTTGGGCTCTACAGATGTCACGGCAAACATTGTTTTCTTTAATTTTTGGTTTACGTAACTTTAAATGAAAATTTGGATGAAAGTATTTGGATGTATTCATTCTTTTAAGGATGCTTCTCTTGCATAATGTATAAAATGCCAAAGTCCATTCCAAAATTTTACTCCATGCCAAAATTAGCGTTGGCACTGCGCTTGGCTTTTTGTGCATTTTGTAAAAGATTGCAATAAAAAAAATTTTGAAATGAATTTTGGCGCTTTTTGAGCGTGGTGTTGCGCATTTTGTGCATTAGTTTCACGTTTGCCAAGTCCAAGTGTACTACAGTGGGTTAGTTTTTCTAAAGACAGTAAGTCTATGTACCATCGTCCGTCAACTTTGAGCGATTGCTAAACAAAGAAAAACAGAAAACCCCAAAAAATCATGTTTCGAAATTTATTTTTTGTCAAAAAAAACAATGTTCGCCCTGATTGATGGTGTCGAAGTGCTGCTGCAGCTGCGCCAGGCAGACTTCAGCCGCCGGTTTCACGGTGTCCTTCAGGCATTTGATGTAACCCGGACAATTCGAAGTGAACATCTCGTCAAAGTTGAATCCGTGATCGTCGTGGCGGTGGTGTCCCGCGCTGACCATCTGACCAATCAGCGCGCAGCCCACAAAAATGGTCCACCACATCGTCATTGCGCGATTTGCTTGGGGTACGTTCGTCTTTCAGCAGTGGTTTTCTAAATTTGCACAAAATTATCGTTTGTTCAGTTATAAAATATGGTTGAATTTGCTTTTTGTTGAATAAATTTTAGAAACTTGATTTTCAGGTTTTTTTCATGCGGATGAATGCTTTGTATAACTTGGATTTGACGCATACCGTATTACCCCCAATAAACCCCCATGGGGGATTAATACGTCAGCGACTTTTAGGGGTGGGGGTTTATTGGTGGGGGGGGGGATTATTGGTGGGGGGGTTTATTATACAAAAATTTCTAGGGGTGGGGTTTTGTTGAAAAATGGCAAAAATACCTTGCATGGCAGGCAAGAAAGTTGCAGAAACTTCTACTTTTCACAGAGATTTCCTTTTGTAACAGCCTTTTGTAATGAAATTACCATTAACTCATCCATTTGGGGCCTTTGGTAGCACAATTTCACCAATGTCACTGCATTCAGCCACTGAATTCGCTGGGTATTTGTTTCAAACAGGTTTCCAATTAACCCCCATGGGGGATTGTTTGTGGGGGGGGGGATTATTTGGAAACTGGTCGGGGGGGGGTGGGGTTTATTGGTGGGGGGGGATTAATGGTGGGGGGGGGGTTTAATGGGGGTAATACGGTATGATGTCTAGTATAATAATAGAATCGTGAGCGTGACTGGTTCCATGTTATTTCAATCGTCACACACAATGCAGGTTTAGTATGCATGTAAGCAAAAATACATAATTGGTTCTTGAAATGTGAAGAGAGAACGGAGGTTAAAAAAAGTCAAAACACTCAAAAGTAATCATTTTATTTGGTCATTTTCCTGAATCCTTTTTTGCGTTGGTGTGAGTTTGAATTTGATTTTTTGCAACTTTGTGGAGTTACATGTGAATTGGTGTGCTTCCTTGCGCAATTATAACAAATCATGATTGATAATATGCCACTTCTTTTATTGACAACAGAATTTTCCTTGAACTTTTTTAGGAAAACCACAAAACCGGTTTAATATTCAGGAAAATTTGTCGTGTCAAAACTGAAAAGCAACTTGATACCTTTGGGCAATCACCAGTTAAAAAAGAGCCACAGTCCGGGCCTTTGGTTGTGCCATTCTTAGTGCCATTCCATTATCAGTGCCATTCTCAGTGCCAAAAAAATGAAAGGCCACGCGGCGAGACACGCCACTGGACACGAGGTTCGGATATTTTTTGTGTGACTAAGAATGGCAAAAATAAAATGAAGTGACCTGCAGTCTAACAGCATAATATCCAAAGCTGATTGGTTTGGTGGTCACGTGATGCATGTATTCTGTGCAAACCAAACTCCGCCTCCACAGCAATTCATGCTGCATGCATGCACCAACCAATCAGCTGGTTGGATATGTTATAGAGTTAGACTGTATGACACGGAGAATATAACGGCACAGGGCCCAACCTAAAAGCACGGACATTGAACTTGTCGATTCAACGTTTTTTGCTAATTTACTAAGAAACGCCACATGCGAGAACTGGTTTAAACAAAAACACAAATTTGAAAGTTGGCTCCCGCTGATTCTTGATCAGCTCAATTGCGAAACGCCGAAGCCCAGCAAGAACTGGTGATACAGATGACTATAAAAAATTTTTTACAACACAAAGACACGCTTTTTGACGTCATTTCGCAACATGAACAACTACCGTTTCCAAGAAGAAACGAAACTAAAAAATGGCAAAAGCAAGAAAAATGCTCTCATGTTTGTCGCATGACTCATCTGTTAAAGGCCTTTTTGCTATAAAATTAATACCGGTGATCATAAAACTTCGCGGTTTGCAAACACTCCCGTTATGCTGTATTTCGGAGTTTTTCATTGAAATTTCACCTTTTCTCGGCTTTCTTTCGCAACATTTCAATAACAACACCATTTTTAAACTTTCTGCGTGTTCAGTGGGGATGATTCATTTCTTGATTCAGACAGTTTAATAAAATTGGTTGGTCTGTGTATCAAACAGCAGTCATTTTGAAACACCCCCGCTGACAATCTCAAAACAAAACTTGTTTTTTTGGTCAAAAACTCAACGAGTTCATTAGTTTTTGTATAAAAGGGTTGGTTGGTCTGTGTATCAAACAGCAGTCATTTTGAAACACCCCCGCTGACAATCTCAAAACAAAACTTGTTTTTTTGGTCAAAAACTCAACGAGTTCATTAGTTTTTGTATAAAAGGGGAAACGACGGCGCTGAAGTTATTAAAATTACTGAAGCCATCTGTGATTGAACGTCATCATTCATGAAGTCTTCTAGTTTTTGAACGACAAAGCCCGTTTTTTTTGTAGCCCTGTGAGCGGAAGTGTTTCAAAAAGAACAACTTTTTAAACTGAGAGATCCGCACTTCTGACTGGACAACACCGTAAAGTTTGAGTGTCAGCGCATGTTTATTTGGCCAGAACATTGTTGGAATGACTGCGTGTTTTTAACAGGTACAGCATTTTTGAACATACAAACAAACAGCAGTCATTTTGAAACACCCCCGCTGATACAATTAAAACAAAACTTCGTTCACAAACTCGAAGACTTCAAAAATTTTGTATAAAAGGGAGAGCGCCAAAGTTGCATGAACCACAATGAAATACTCTTCAAATGCCACAATCATGACTGTCTTCTCTGTCAACTACTACAACTGTCACCGCATTTATTATCTTTTCTGATTTAAATGTGACAGGCTTTCGAACTACTAGGATCACTAAGTGAGTCTAATTCAGAGCTGCAATCAGATTGGGCTATTATCAACCAATCAATCAAGCTAATCTGATTTTCACTTCTGCGAGCGACTTCGGTGACCAGGAATTGTCGGTGAGCTGCCGCAATATGGTTTTTTATTCAATCACGGAAACGGTATTTTCACCGTGTTTTTCCTGTTTTTACACCCGTTTACCGCGTTGAATCTGTCTGCGCCAAGGCGCGTGCGGCGCGCTGTGGTTGGTGGAGCATGATGCGGTGCGGGTTGCCTTGCCGAACCACACCTCCCGCACAGGTATGGCGTATCCACATAAAAAAAAACACCGCACAGGCGCGGCAAACCAGATGGCGCCCATAACGCCGCACGTTCACCCCGCTGACGTGGTGCAGCCGGAGCAAGGTTGGGAACTGCAGGAGAAGAAGAAGAACGGCCAGACAAAGCCGGCTGATGCGACCGCCGAGACGTGCTTTCGTCCGAGTTCATTCGAGGAAGTGTGGGATAGAATCGGCAATCTCGGCAGGTGGCAGCAGAAGATCTACGCTCTAATTATGAGCGTGCAATTCTGGAACGCACTGTACAATATGGCGGTCGTGTTCTTCAACGTCACACCGGAGTATCATTGCGCGACACCCGACGTTCGATCGCTGGAACCGTGGATGCGAGAGAATGTCAGAAATAAGAGGTACGGACTTTAGAAAATGAAAAGTGGCTGACGTTCCTGTGATGCACTTCGCAGCCTGAACTGGCTGATATGCACGGTGTTCTTGTGTGCCAGTGTGTTTGTCTGCGCATGACGTTCCATTGATCATCCTAATACCACAGATTTGAACATCACGTTTCTTCAGCTACATTGATCACTGTCACATTCGTGACTTCGACTATGGAATGCTGGTGGATGGAAATTTCTCGATCACTGAATGGCCGTTGCTCAGCAACCAATCAGTGGAGTGTGAACGTTTTCATTTCGAAACCGACGGTCCGATGGCACACACGATGGTCTCGCAGGTGTGTCTGGTTGAAACTGTCAATACACGGAGAGGTTTAGTTTGTATGCACGCTAAAAAATGTCCGAACTCGTGTCCGGGGGGTGTCCCGCGTCGTGTCCTGTCCCGTGTGTCCCGAACATTTTTCATTTGATTACAACATCGCGCTTATTACTGAGCAGTGCACTGGTCAGCTATCACATTTTGAACTAAACATAACCAGCACTTGGCAAAAGCAAAAAAGCAAAAATGAGTAACAATGAAAGCGCTATAAATTTTGTCGTGAGCGGACACGACGTAGGACACGCCTCCGGACACGGACCGGACAATTTTTAACGGGTTGTTCTGAAAACACACGATTAAGGAAACCGGCCGCTTTTTGGCAAAAAAAACATTGTTTTTTTGTGTTCCGCTTCATTCGTACAAGCACAGCGTTTGAATCAGTTGTAAAAATCAATGGACGTAAATTCACAATGCAAAACCAACAACAAACTATCATTCAAAAAATGGTCATACAAAAAGAGTTGCGATGCCACGTAAAGAACCTGAAAAATTTTTGTTCAGTTCTCGCTGGTGTGCGACCGAAAACTTGGCACCGCGCACGCGCAGATGATTTTCACGGCCGGGTTTTTCTTCGGCGCTTTCGTCGCTGGGTTCATCGCCGATTTGTAAGTGCTGGTCACCGATTGGAAATAGAACAATTTGAAAAAAATGTAGCGTATATTCTTGGTCTAACACTGACAGACATACACACACAGACGGTTGTTGCGACGCAGAAACGTTCCCATATATCACTGAGACACCCAGTGTCTCACAATATAACACTCACGCAACATTCATTTGGTGTCTGTGTCTGTGTTCTGTTCTTGTATTTCAGTTTGAGTTGTGCACACATCGGTTGCTCACATTCAGATTCGGCCGCAAATGGACGATTGTCGGCTTCAACATTCTGACAGTGCTGATTGGCGCCTCGCATTCGTACGTCACAAATTGGCCGTTGTTTCTGGTGTTGCGGTTCGCGTTGGCGTTTTCGATCATTCCGATTTGGAAAGCGACTTTCACGCTCAGTTCGTTTTTTTCGAATGTATACAGTAGCAGTAGTAATTTTGTCTGAAGCACTCCGTGCAGCGGGTATTTGGTAGAACGTACAACATTGCCGCTAAATACGCTAAAAAATGCCAGAATTCATTTCAAAACTTGTAAAACAAATTAAACCATCCAAAGTCTTAAAAACTGCAGAAGAAGGCAAGCGGCGGCGCACCACGCACATTTTAGCATGAATTTAGGAATGGATTTTGGTATGGATTTTCGAACCGGATGTTAAGCGCACTGATTATTCGTTTGCAGCGATGGAGGTGACGGCGGTGAAAAATCGCACCTGGATCGGCGGTCTGTTCTGGGTGCCATACATGGCCGGCTATTCGTTGTTGCCGTTGTTCGCGTGGTGGCTGCGGGACTGGCGGCTGGTCCACATCGTGCCTGCCGTGCCGCTCGTGCCCTCCATTCTGCTGTTTGCTTGGTAAAACGCAGAAATATCGTTATTTTCATATTAGTGGCAAATGACGTGAACGATGCGTGATTCAAATGTGTTTGTTTGCGACGCAAAACCAAAGTTATCTCTGGGCGAACTATCTAGATATTTCTTTTTTTTAAAGTGTTTCTGCTTTTTTTCCAAGTCAATCTTTTTAGCTTCTGTCCGGAAAGCGTCCGATGGCTGCTGGCGAAGGGGCGCACCGAAGAAGCGGAGCGTGAAATACAGAAAGCCGCGGCAGAGAATGGGCGAGAATGGCCGAAAAACCACAGTTTCGACAAAATTATCCAGGTATTGAAAAAATGGATCATATCGGCGGATCACAAAGGATTATGAAAATCGGTAATGAAAAATTTACTCATAACAATAACCTGACAGAAAACAGCCATAGTTCCCGACTTTCTGTAATTGGTCTCTCACACCGTTCTTTAAAACTTCGTTCTATAAAGTGCGCTATAAACGTCGTTTTTTTGCCACATATTAGCCTTTGTTATCATTCGCATTCAGAAAGCACAAAAAGAATCGGAACGACGCATCACAATCGTGGCGTTGGCGCGTCGCAACGAAGAAACGCGCAAATTCAGACATCTGAAGCTGATTTATTGGTGGGGGGGGGGGGGGGTTTATTTACAAAAAAATTCTAGGGGTGGGGGTTTGTTGAAAAATGGCAAAAATACCTTGCATGGCAGGCAAGAAAGTCGCAGAAACTTCTACTCTACATAGAAATTTCCTTTTATAACAGCCTTTTGTAATGAAATTACTATAAACTCACCCATTTGGGGCCTTTGGTAGCACAATTTCATCATTTTCACTGCAACCAGCCACTGAATTCGCTGGGTATGTGTTTCAAACAGGTCTCCAATAATCCCCCATGGGGGATTATTTGTGGGGGGGGATTATTTGGAAACTGGTCGGGGGGTGGGGGTTTATTGGTGGGGGGGGATTAATGGTGGGGGGGGGGTTTAATGGGGGTAATACGGTATGTTATAATAGAATAGAGTAATGGACTGTGCCAACATCAAGCAAACACGCCGCTTGCAGGCTCGTAATCGCCATGGTCTACTACGGTGTCACGTTGAACGTCAGCAAGTTCGCGGGCAACATTTTCATCAACAACGCCATTGCCAGTCTCATTAAAATACCCGCGAAGGCGCTCTGCGTCCCGCTGATGTACCTCGGCCGGCGGAAAGCGCTCGCAATCGCGCTCACCACCAGTGGACTGTGTTTGCTGGCGGTGCCTTGGATTCCTGAAGGTTTCACTGAGCTTGAGTGATTGGTTGATTGGTTGCTGGGTTGGTTGATTGATTGACTGGTTGGTTGATTGATTGGTTGGTTGGTTGGTTGACTGATTGATTGATTGATTGACTGAATGATTGATCGATTGATTGATTGACTGATTGATTGATTGATTTGCTTGCTTGCTTGCTTGATTGACTGATTGATTGACTGATTAATTAATTGATTGTTTAACTGATCGACCAGGAATCGATTTATTCCCAACTTTCAGAAACTCTAAACTCGATTCGCATCACGTTCGCGATGATCGGCCTGTTCGCGATGACCGCCAGTTTCGGTGTGATCTACGTCGCCACCAGCGAGCAGTACCCGCCCCCCCCCCCCCCCCCCCCCCCCCCCCCCCCCCCCCCCCCCATAATTTTTTCTTTTTTTTTCTTTTTTTTTTTTAAAGAAAAAAACTCCTTTTTTTTCCGCCGATTTTTTTGAGAGTTGTGGGTTGTCATGAGACAGAGGGTTCCGATGAGACCAGAGTGGACGAGCGACGAGACGCGGTTCGTGGCAAGACCCTTATCATGCGGATGCGCGAGCGAGCGTCAGCGAGCGGACAGCGCATCACGCATTATATGAGCCGTTATCCTCTCGCGCGCGTTTTTCAAATTTGCTCGCTTCCTCCAGCGAGCATAGTATAAGCCACAAACTTGGTTCTGTGCACACGAAACGAACACCCAAAGTTGTGCTTGGAGCCGCGAAAAAATTTTTATCCGACTACTTTTCATACGCTGTAGACACGAAAAACCTATTCTGAAAACAGTGTTACTTATTTTTCTATCTCTTTTTTTTTCCGGTATGTCATCAACATGTGTTCGCGCTTTCAGTTTTTACCTGCGACACGTTCACAGTCTAGCAAGAATGTTTCCTGGGGTAATTTCATCCGTAGATTTGGAAAAATGGGTTAATTTTTTGCCCCGACCACTTTTTTGGGTAAAAATTTGGGCATTTTTAAAAGTTCGCAGCGTTTTCACCGGGTTTCAAGTGTTCGCCCTTTCAATTTTTAGCTGGGACACTTTCACAGTTGAAGAAAAATGTTTCTTAGGGTAATTTCATCCGTAGATTTGGAAAAATGAGTTAATTTTTTGCCCCGACCCCTTTTTGGGGTAAAAATTGGGCTTTTTTGAAAGTTCGCAGGGTTGTTACCTGGTTTTAAGTGTTCGCCCTTTCAATTTTTAGCTGGGACACTTTCACAGTTGAACAAGAATTTTTCCTCGGGTAAATTCATCCGTAGAATCTGAAAATTTAGTTTATTTTTTGCCCGGGCATTTTTTGGGTCAAAATTGTGCATTTTTTGAAAATTCGTAGCATTTTGACTGGGTATCATTTTTTCAGTCTTACAAATTTTGTCTGAGCTACGAAAAATAGCAGAAATGTTTAGTCCGTAGGAATTCAATACGCTGATTACGGATTTTGGGATAGTTTTCTTACGTGAGCAACTCTAGATGCTGAATCGTGACGATTTCGGGCGAATCGGCCGTGGAAGTTGGCGAAATCGGTCCAGAAACGAAAAACAAGAAAAGGGTGTTTTCCAGGGTAATTCAATGCGCTGATCACGAATTTTGGGTTAGTTTTCTTACGTGAGCAACTCTAGATGCTGAATCGTGACGATTTCGGGCGAATCGGCCGTGGAAGTTGGCGAAATCGGTCCAGAAACGAAAAACAAGAAAAGGGTGTTTTCCAGGGTAATTCAATGCGCTGATCACGAATTTTGGGTTAGTTTTCTTACGTGAGCAACTCTAGATGCTGAATCGTGACGATTTCGGGCGAATCGGCCGTGGAAGTTGGCGAAATCGGTCCAGAAACGAAAAACATGAAAAGGGTGTTTTCCAGGGTAATTCAATGCGCTGATCACGAATTTTGGGTTAGTTTTCTTACGTGAGCAACTCTAGACGCTGAATCGTGACGATTTCGGGCGAATCGGGCGTGGAAGTTGGCGAAATCGGTCCAGAAACGAAAAACAAGAAAAGCGTGTTTTCCAGGGTAATTCAATGCGCTGATCACGGATTTTGGGTTAGTTTTCTTACGTGAGCAACTCTAGATGCTGAATCGTGACGATTTCGGGCGAATCGGCCGTGGAAGTTGGCGAAATCGGTCCAGAAACGAAAAACAAGAAAAGGGTGTTTTCCAGGGTATTTCAATGCGCTTATAACAAAATTTGGGTTAGTTTTCTTACGTGAGCAACTCTAGACGCTGAATCGTGACGATTTCGGGCGAATCGGGCGTGGAAGTTGGCGAAATCGGTCCAGAAACGAAAAACAAGAAAAGGGTGTTTTCCAGGGTAATTCAATGCGCTGATCACGGATTTTGGGTTAGTTTTCTTACGTGAGCAACTCTAGATGCTGAATCGTGACGATTTCGGGCGAATCGGCCGTGGAAGTTGGCGAAATCGGTTCAGAAACGAAAAACAAGAAAAGGGTGTTTTCCAGGGTAATTCAATGCGCTGATCACGGATTTTGGGTTAGTTTTCTTGTA
Source organism: Theristus sp. LFF4_11 (assembly GCA_030248135.1). Lineage (NCBI taxonomy): Eukaryota > Metazoa > Nematoda > Chromadorea > Monhysterida > Xyalidae > Theristus > Theristus sp. LFF4_11. The sequence goes on along the minus strand of JASANC010003294.1, from coordinate 7,291 downwards.
TGAGCAACTCTAGATACTGAATCGTGACGATTTATGGTGAATCGGCCGTGGAATTTAGCGAAACCGGTCCAGAAATGAAAAACAAGAAAACGGTGTTTTCCATGGTAATTCATTACGCCGATCACGGCTTTTGGGTCAGTTTTTCTTTTGTGAGCGATTCTAGGTACTGAATCGTGACGATTTTGGGGAATCGGCCGTAGAAATGGCATAGGAGAAATCGGCCTAAAAAACGAAAAATGAAAAACCTGAGTTGTCCGGGGTTTAGAAGAATATGTGACCAACGAATTGTGATTTTGGTTTGACCTTCGGGGCTTATGTAAAAGTCAGAATATTATCTAAAAATGCGTGAGACGCATATAAAAGGAGGAATATGGCCTTGTGTAAGCAGTGAAAGACTTGGCTCGACAACGCTTTTCAAGTCTCTGATGTGGTACACACGGATACTAGTACATAAGGGTCATATTTTTGCGCCGCGTTTGTTTGTTTTTTTTGAAGCACGCCCCCCACCGATTCCGGAAACCCGAAGGTACCAAACTCCGGTGGGATTGGGGAATGGACGGCTCACCATCCCGTGGAACCAATACCCTCGGCATGTGAGGGGGGCAGCCTCTAAGCCCCGCTCTGTCCTGGGGGCACCAGTGATCTTAGCCCGATTTCGGTTTCGGTGGCCTGCGGTCGCTATATCCCCGGAGGGCAGCGAATCCGAAAGTTTCGTTTTCGTTTTCGTTTTGCTGAAAAGCGTAAAACTTTAAAGTTATTTTTTAATTGTCCTCTTCGATTTAATCTAAAATCACGCCATGTGCAAAATTCTGTAAATTCTGTGCAAAGACAGAAAAATCAGAGATTGCAAAACATTGTTGCATGTAGCTTTTTCGTTGTTGTTAACGTACGCACCGCTGTGTACACACCAGCACCAGTGACAAAAAGGAGTTGTCTTCCGTTGATTTTCACCTTTTTTACCGGTGTCAACTTCAACTAGTGTGGCAGGATAAACCGTCTGTCCCGTGAGTCATTGCCTTTGCCACAGGAGACCTTGCGTTCCGCAATGCTTCTGCGATACAATTTGTCCTGGACAAACCAGTGTCAGCGAGCTAAAGTCTGATTGTTATTTTAGTAGTTTTAGTGGTCGCTAAATGCCCGAAATCCGCAAATGTGAAAGTTTCATTTGTCTACAATACAAAGTACGAGGGTTGCCATGTGCAACCGAAATCATAAATAAACGGCGCAAAAATATGACTCTTATGTACTAGTATCCGTGTGTACCACATCAGAGACTTGAAAAGCGTTGTCGAGCCAAGTCTTTCACTGCTTACACAAGGCCATATTCCTCCTTTTATATGCGTCTCACGCATTTTTAGATAATTGTGAGATTATGAGCAACAAGACCACCCCCCCCCTCCCCCGGTGCAAGGCGCTCAGGAATCTTCCATGAAGTTGCTGACTGCTCACATTCACTGGACTTGATTGTTTTTTTTTTCACACAGGGCCAAGAGAAGGCATACCTGACGATGATAATATTCGGAGCGTTTGCGATCGCAGCTGCCCTCGTGTCACTGACATTGCCGGAGACGAAAAATCGACCGTTGAAAGAATTTCTCGAGGACGATTCGGAAACAGCGATAAACGGAACTTGAAAAAAAAGGATGTTTTTATCAACACATTGAATATGTTGTACAAATTTGATAATAACAATGACGAAGAAACCGTTCAGTGATCGGTACATATTGCCTAAAGTTTCGATTTTGAAATTTGTCTTCACGCTCTTGCACGCGATCTTGCTGAGATTTGCATTGATCGTAAATAGTATGTAAAATCTTAAATATACGATATTTAAAAAAAAGTTTCTTGCTATCCGCGCGACTACTATCTTCAGTTGTGATGAATAACAATATCCAAAACTCCAGGTTTTTTTCGGGGGCCGCAAAAATTAAGGGATTTAGGAACAAGATCGGAGTTGCAACAAAAATACGTACATTTAGCCCCAAATATGGTGTTTTTATTTCAACAGCCACGACACATATTATTCGTTCCTCTTGCTAGCTCATTCAAAGTTTCGCATGCGAAAAAGTGACTTCACTGTAGCACGGACAGCATTAACCAAATTAAAAACTCACAATATCGGTAATTATTAGATTGACCGAAATGAAGCTCAGAACTACTTTTTTTGAAAAAAACTAGTCAACACACACTACGCAGTTTCATAAAAAACATGACGGTTCAATAAACGACGCGTGTGGGCCGGACCGCACACGCATTTAACAAACTCGCTATCCGGGCCGTTTCATCAATGCTCGCACTCGTGATGAGGATTTGAATTTTGACGAGCTGGTGTCGGTTGCCACGGCTTTTGCTTTGTTCTCTTGCACTTTTGCAGCAATACACTTCTGTCGCATATCTAATGTTCAGTGATGAAAACACGAAAAAACATCTTGTGCAAGGTGCTACGTTTTTGTTTTGATTGCTCAAACTGTCGACAGAAAAAAGGCAAAAAAACGTTTTTTTCATTCATTAAGGTACAAGTACGTGTACCGCAAGCTCCGAGAGCAACATTCGTTACGTACAGTACATATGAGGCCTTCCGCCGAAAAATCGCCTGAGGGTGGACAGTCTAGAATTGGACTTGGTCCGATTGGGCTCAAATTTTAACACAGTCAACTAGGTCCAAAAACTCGGCCAAAAATCAATTTTCAGCCCAATCGGCCAAACCACGCGCGAATGGCAGCAATTTGAGCTGAAATTTGTACTGTAGTTAGGAAACACTTTGAGCTATCTCTGGACCAATTTTTGGTTTTATTGCTTACTGTATGCGCGCGGTACAGTAGCCTAAGTGCAACCTTTTTTTGATCAAATGTGAAAATTCAAATGCTCCTACACGTGTGCCAACAGAACAGATTGCGCTCAAATTTGGTATGTGAGTAGCAGCTTACCTGGGCTAACTGCACACCAAAAATCCAGCTTGGCCCGTACTTTTGTTACGAGTTATGGGGCGAAGCATTTGAATTTCCCTAGTAAAATGCCCCATTTTTATAAAATTTTGTAAACTTTACCAAAAAACTAGCGCCTTCTGCAGCTGTTAATCTCAAAATAGCTGTAAACAGGGGTTTTCAGATTCGCTAAAGACGGTTCAGGCATTATTAGTTTTTTGATTTGACCACATTGAACAAAAATAAACGGGAAATATTTCAGAAAAACCCGCCTTTTTTCCCACTTTTGACGTCTCCTTTAAAGTCATGAAGGTCTAAAAATGCGCCGACAACTGCGATTTTACTGAAAATTGGTGTGCAATTGGCAGTAGATGTGTGCTACGTGTGTGCCAAATTTCAACTTTCTCCCATGTTTGTTGGCTAAGTTACAGGGTCTTTACCACACAGACTTTGTGTTTTTGAACATATCGAGCAGTGTCTGCAACAAATACGCCAGTATCATAGCTGAAGCAAATGCGCATCTGTGTTTTTTAGACGCTGATTTTGAATCTGATTTTAGATTTTAGCCCCGGGCATTTTTTTGCCCAAAAATTGGGCAAAAAACTCATTTTTTGCGTTTTTCAGTGTTTTTTTGCTTTATTGTTTTAATTTTATGCGTGAATTTTGTATTAAAAGCTATTTTCTAATAGATTTACAACCGCTGTTTTTGAATCAGTTGTTATATTTTGCAACTGACCACTTGCTCATCGAAAAAAATGGGTAAAATGTTGATTTTTTGTTTTTTTTCTATGTTTTCGTTTCACAGTAAAAAAACGTCTACAGAAAGACAACAGTGTAGATTTGTTACCCGTTTATAAGGGTTAATAATGGGGCAGTTGCAAAATTTAACTACAAATATGGATTAGGCGCAGTCGGGAACTCCTAGGAAGTGGTTTTAAAAATTGTTTTCAAGCTTATTCATTACTATGGAACGAAAACGTCTGAAAACGGCAAAAAATCCATGTTTAACCCATTTTTGGGTCAGAAAGAAATCCGTTTCAAAATGTAATAACGGATTCAAGTACAGCAGTTGTAAAGCTATTAGAAAATAGTTTTTTAAATAAAAATCAGCACTTAAAATTAGAAAGAAAAACAAAAAAACACTGGAAAACGCAAAAAGTGTTTTTGCCCAATTTTTGGGCAAAAAATGCCTGAAATTGACTTCCTTAATGTAATGGTTATCACTCTAGACTGCCGAAACAATCCGAGCGGTTGTGTTTGAAGACGTGTGCGTGACAAGGATTTATGCGTGTGTGTGTCTCACAGTTAAATATCAATCTCTTTTATTTATTATTGTTGTTATTCAGTTCGTCGATAAAACGGCCAGTCCTCTTTTCTTTCTTTTCTCTTTTATTTCGTTAATCCGGTCAATTCACTTTTTAGTACGAAACAATGAATTGGTTAACAAAACGGGACCTGGATAAAACGAAACGAACAAACAATAAAACTGGTGGACTGGGTTAGGACTGGGACTGGGCAAATAAAACACGCTCCCAGCCCTTATAACACGACAAATACCGTAATCCAATAACCTGCATACACAAAAGGTACACAAAAAGGCGGCTGCTTAAACGTGCCATTACAGTACCTCCCCTTCACTTCGTGACTGCCACTGTCACGACAAGACGGTGTCGGTCAATGAAGTGTCAGTTCGGCTGAACGCACGTCCAGAACAGCCTCAATAAAACAAACAACAATACAACAAAATCACAACCAACCCAACATTCAAAACAAAACACACATAAACTCAGAACAATTAGAAAGACAAATCAAATCACTTCAAAGCACCGTACAAAACAACCAAAAACACAAAACAGTAAAACCAAACGAGACACAGCACAAAACAATTCAAAAAAACCCATGTCACTAACACTCTGAGACTCTGACATTCCACCGGAAAGCAAAACAATTAGCACCAAACAGGAAGAGAAAACCCGGAAAACGACAAACACAGAAAAACACTTTGAACTTTATGACTATTGCACTTTGGGTTGTACGAGATCTTGAACTATTGTGGCCTGCAATAAACAGACGAAACAAAGCAAAACAAATAAAAAATCACAATGGAAAAGAAAACACTCATCCTCCAGCAACGACCACTGGCGTCCACCTCCCCTTCAGATTGTCGCCGCAATTCTAGATGATTCCAACAGATGCTCAATAAATTTAGTTTTTTTTAAAACAACAATAATGATATAGGTAGAGAAGAGCCCGTTCGCACGGACATGTCCACATTTACGTGCCATGAAACAAATAAAACGCTTGAAAAACCTCATTGTCATGCTTGATGCGGCAATTCAAAGTCACTCAGTTGCTCAGGAGTATCTCAGAGACTCGGGCCAGGAGTCGCAGCAATTTTGAATTCCCGCATCACGCAAGAAACTGCTCTCCTATCTTCCATGCGCTCATTCAGTGGCAGAACAAAAAGAAACGATAATATAGATACAACACTGAATGAGGTTGTCGCAAAACTTCGATATTGAACAAACAAGATAGCACAAAGCCTTTTATCGGGCCCGTTTCGGCAAAACGATCAAAAGTTCTTCTTCGTCACAATCACTCTTCGACACTACTGGAACCCGGCTCGCCACTGGAGTCGGAGAAGCTGTCCTCTGACGACCACGACTCCTCCGAGGAGACCTCCAGGTTCATCTCGTCGCAGGGCGGCTGGTTGGCGGCTCTGAACTGCTTCAGGACGAGCTCGGAGAACCAGCGTTCGATCTCAGTGGCCTCCGCGCACAGTTCGCAGCTGGAAACTCGAACATAAAAGGAGCATTCATAAAGTAGTATTTAGTCACCGCGCGCAGCTACAGTTTTAACACAGCTACGCATCACTAAATACTGCTTCATGAATACGCGTAAAGTTTGTATCTGAAGAGCGGAACACGACACTACAATATTTGTCACTACTACAGGGTGTCCCAGCTAGATGTAGAACATTTGTTTTTGTGAATACAAAAATTTTTACTGCCCAATTTTTATAATTTTTTCAGCGTTTGTAGTAAAGACTTCGAGAATTTGTTTGACACTAAAAACGTTCCGATACGTTGAATATAACCTAACTTATAAGCATTTGAAAAAAATATACAATTTTTCAATTGCCGCCCGCACCGGTGCGTGACTGGCTGGACACTCAGTTTGACCAGCGCTGGGTCAGCACCCGGACTCGTTAATATAGATAATTCGCTAATCTTGCTGAGCAAACGCCACTCACAATTTGTGTTTCACGTCGTGACAGAAGAACATTTCCTCACACACGCCAATCTCGCGCTCCACTTCCATGCATTTGTCCATTTTAGTGCTGGAGTGCGCGGCTCGAGCCAACAGCTGAAGTTTCCCGAATAATGGTGCATTCATGAAGCAGTATTTAGTAACCGCGTTGCTTTATTTTAACACAGCTACGCGTCACCACAATCCTGTCTCATGAATGCCGCTTTTTTTGATTTTTCATGACGTTTTTGTTCTTTAACAAAAGAAATAACAACGACATTGATTCGTGTGCAACCAAACCAATGGCAACGAATAACGGAAACAACCACGAAACCGCAATTAAACTGGACAAAACGCAAAAACCAACAAAACGAGAGTACCATTCGCGGGCTTGTCGTGGGTAACCAGCCATGCAGACGCGGAGTTTATGCCACTGGCATCGTGAGCAAAATGATGTGTAAGCACAGCAAAACCGTGTCCAACAGCTCAAAAGGGCAGAAGCTACTGGAGACAAACAAAACAAATGCGCAACAAACAACACAAAGGATAAAAAGGTGCGAGAAAGACACAAACCAAGGCAAAAGCAAAAAATGCAACGACTGAATTTAACCAAACAAACAGCAAAACAAACCAAAATTTAGAAAACAGAAAAAAAACAGAAACAAAGATGAAAAAAGCTCAAATCAGAGCAAATTAAAACGAGCACACAAACCAGATCAATACGCAGCAAAACAAAAAAGAATTTAAAAAACGAGAATCAAATTCTCACCGCCCGATTAGGCTGATAGTTTCGAAGGCGTCTGTCCACAGGAGGACACTGTTGTTGTTGAAGATCAAAATTGCCGGCAGATATTCGGTCATAGCAATCTGCAACGTACGATTCATAGACGAATTCGAGTTTCGCGAATTCCAACTCTGTTTCGTTGTACGCTTTCAGACAGGCCGGATGCGTTGGGCTCTACAGATGTCACGGCAAACATTGTTTTCTTTAATTTTTGGTTTACGTAACTTTAAATGAAAATTTGGATGACAGTATTTGGATGTATTCATTCTTTTAAGGATGCTTCTCTTGCATAATGTATAAAATGCCAAAGTCCATTCCAAAATCATGCGGATGC